>JBAJNP010013116.1:0-12522 GCA_036877545.1 Yasuhikotakia modesta | reverse complement strand
TGTGCATAAGACATAACTCAGTTTGTTTGTATGTCTACGTTTGTAAACAACAGTGCAATGGCATAAATACTGTGCAGCATGTAAATTTGTGTCTATTTAAAAAGCAGTAATTTGCATATTTTTTGCAAACCGATTTTTAGTATATATAAATACTCTAGGTCTGTTTTGGTTTGTTTTACTCTCGCATTTCTTTTACTTTATTCTGCTTTGATAAGTTTTACCAGTTTGTTTCACTTTAAATGGTTTATTTCCAGCTGTATAACAAAGTAAAACAGAAATTCTGTTCACTGATATATGGAATATTAAATATATGTCTGAAGACTGAATATAATTTTTGAAATATGAGTTATTTACAATATTTGCTCTGTCAAAACAAGAGAAACATTAATGGATCAAATCTGCCACCTACTGGTGAACAAATAAAAATAAAATATTTCATTCCAGACATCCTTTGTGAAACAAATTTTAATAAAATAGTCTGTTTCTAAAATCTGGTTTACAAATTAAGATTTGTGGAGTGCTTTTGTAAAAGGCAATATAAAGTTTATATAAACAATATATTATTTGCAGCTAAATTCCTCACACAGATGATGTGGCCTTGGAAACTGTCACACAGACACTGAGCTACAGCATCTTACAGCATTTTTGATGCTGTAAGAGGAACATCCAGGGAACATCCTCTGATGAAATGCAGAAATGTAATGTTTAATCTTACAGTGAGGGAACCACAGATATAATATTCACTGTTCACTTGAAGTCACAATTTTTTAAAGGTACTAAACAGCAGGAGGGATAAACTGGTTTTGTGTATTAACATGCTTGAATTTAGACCAGTGCAAAGAAAACTCATCTCTCTTTGTCTTACTCTTAAAGGAGGCCCACGTACGAGCGATCATGGGAAATACTGACATTGCAAGAACCACCTTTATCTGCTGGAACTAGAGGTGAGAGTTTTACCTTCAGTTAGTAACTTTATTCAGGAATATAAAAACACACAAGGTACTTTAGTGAGTACACTGTATTTTTATACAAATCCCACCGTCACATAAACCTGAGGAAACATCTACAACATGACAGTGTCACATTTATCAGTGTAGTTTACAGATAATAAAAAAACAACAATCTGTGATCTAAAAACTTTATAATTCCTGATAGTTTGGACTTTGTCTTGTGTTGGCAAAGTTGTTTTGAGCAGGAAAACAACTGATAAACAAAAGTGTGCAAACCACGATTCATTCACTAGGGGACGCCCTGACTTCATCTGTAGTGACCACCAAGTGCAGCTTCAGTGTGTGCTGTTAAAGTGTGAACTGTTAAAGATGTGCATGTGTTTTTTATGATGATTCAGATACACATATTATTCCTTTACAGTAAGATCACAGCAGACAGTTCATCGCAGCAGTTGTTTCTGAGAAACCCGTGTTTTAACATCCCCTGTGCTTGTCTGTCAATAGACAGCCACATGCTGCCTAGCAGCAGTTCCGTAAGAACCGAAATAAGGTGTGAATGTGGTTTAAGAGACGTCCGCTCTTTCTCTCTCTTTATCTCTGCACACTTTTGTTTATCAGTTGTTTTCCTGCTCAAAACAACTTTGCCAACACAAGACAAAGTCCAAACTATCAGGAATTATGAAGTTTTTAGATCACAGATTGTTGTTTTTTATTATCTGTAAACTACACTGATAAATGTGACACTGTCATGTTGTAGATGTTTCCTCATGAGTGAAGACTCGTGGTTGGTGTGGTCCATGCATGAAGAGGAAGTTCAGAACAGGAGGTGTTAAAAACAATGAGCTCATATTCTTCTGACTGTATAATAGTTAGTATTTCAAACTGGGTCACACTGTGTTTAGACAGAATTAAGCAAAAGTCAGGCTTAATATCATGTGGTTTAAAAACAAGCAAACAAAATAACTCTTTGCCAACACACACATACCCACAGAGACTTTCCAGCTGTGTGCGTAAGCTGGTTTATCTCACAGGCAATCGTGTATCAATAGATTTTATTTATCTAGGTTAACTGCTATGAATATCTTTGGTGTACGTCACAGCTGTGGCTGTCAGAGATCGTGTGATGGAGATAACTTCTGATCAAACATCTTTATAGACTTGGTCCAGTTAACTTCAGGAACTGAGAGCTGTGTCACACTTTGTTTACATTTATAACTCTATAACTCAGGTTGCAGTACATACGGTTAAACAGTAATGATTACAGTTTATGATCTAACTGAATACTTTGTGTGACTGAGGCTTATTTCGGTTTATTTTATTGTTTTTGCTGCATCTCCAAAATAATATATATTTTTCCCCATGCAAAAATCCAAACTTTTGCTGACATCTGTGGACCCAGTTGACAGGGAACTTTCTCATACCATTGGTTAATGTTTTCTAAAGGTTCTGCCAAATAATCAAAACAATAATGTCTAGAAACTAGATGTTTCAAATTTTCCTAGAAGTTTAACTCAATGTAATCATTAGGGAAATGTTCTTACAACATAAACTAAAAATAACAATCTTTGCCTAGATTTCAGCTCTGCTAACTTGAAGCATTATCTCATTCCTAACAGAATTCCCCAGTGTCTCCTAAATTTATCTTTCTAAATAAATCTGTCTGTGTAAACAAATGCATGTAGTAATTCTCTGTATTAAAGGATATACCAATGAGATATGGCTTTTGAACCATTGTTCTGTTTGATCTGATATAAACCATTTCAACAAAAGCTACATCTTAAAACAAGAAGTTCCTGTCTGGTCACGTGACTTCCTCAAGCATTTAGTTCTGCACTCTGCAGATCGGAGGAAAGACTGACTTTCTGTCTCTTCCTCCTCTGATGGCTTTTGTCGCTCTGTGACTGGAAACTGTGGTGGTACGAGTGGCAGGTGTTTGCAAAGCGCAGCTGAGTTTTAAAGTGCCACAGTAGTTGTGGTCCTCTGGAGAAGAGTTCTCACTCATCACAGGATCAACATGCTACGACGAAAACCATCCAATGCCTCTGAAAAGGAGCAGAACCAGGTCCAAAAGAAGAAGGTAAGAGAGCTTCGTTTCTGCAGGTGTTTTGAGGAGCATGAGCAAAGGTAGAAGATGATGTTCATTCCTTGAACCTTCATTCTGGAGGTCTTCAAGGTCTTGATGGAACAGTCCAAAGTCCACAACTTTGTTAACTTTAAAACTTTAAGGGACTTAATGTTTCAGTAATGTGTCAGGTTTGTGACAGTGAGATTTGCAAATCATGACTTAAGAACTGAAACTGTATTATTGTTCTGGTTGAAATGCTCTGGTTCCTGTGAAGACATCTCACATCTCACCACACATCCTGAAGTCATCAAACATCTACTCAAAGTGACCTTCACATCTGCACAACTCCAGCTTCACTGGTTTAGCGGTTATGCTACAGAATTTTCCATCAGATCTTGAGTGTAGCAACTAGCAGTTTCGATATTTCTCTTCGGTGAAACTGCAGGTGCCTGCAAAACCAAATCTGAACGTTGTGACCGTTGTGCAACTTTGATGTGTTATTTTTTAGGCAGTATCTTTCTCACATCCTTATCCAGAGCAGATAATGTTTAGCGTTTTCAATAAATGAAAACGCATTTTCATGTCAAGCATAGCTGGTTCCTCTTTGGCTATAGTTGAGATTATAAGTAATGGTTTCAAATAATCATGTCACAATCTGTCAAGTAACAACATATTTCAACATCTCATGAAGATGAATTTGAACACTTGTTTGTTTCCTTGTTGGGGTAGTTAGTCAACCGAACGTTGGTAAATCCATGTAAATAAACGGAGATGGATGATAATTGGCGTAAGGATGTTTTCTGCAGCACTGAAAGTGAACTCAGATCAGTTTGTGAGAATAGCTGTTTCTGCAGTGAGGCCGCTGAGCCGATTGAGTCTGTTTTGAGGATCTCTGCAGGGATTGGCTGATAAATTACTCTGACAAAACCACTTCCTGTGATGAAGAGAAGTGCCACAATCAAAGGTTTAAATAAGAGACAACAGCAAACTGGAACAAAAGTCGTTCACAGAGCAGCACGTGCAGCATCGTATCATTAATAAAAACTACCTTCACATTAAACTCTTTTAGTGTTACAAAATGAACACAGTTTTATGTGCTTGTATATAGTTATTCCAAGAAAAATGGACAGTGCAAGTCTAACAAGAAACAGAGACACTTTTTACTATGTTTGTCTGTCTGTCTAGATCTGTCTGTCTGTCTGTCAGTACAGTATCAGTATAGGAATGGAAGGACAGACATGTGTAACAGATTACATGAATACTGTAAAGTGCTGTAATTAAACTGTCTCTCTGATCAGAAACGGTTCTGTGTTCACAGCTGTCTCTGCAAAGGTCCAGCAGCTTCAAAGATTTCATGAAGCCAAAGGCAGCGTCTCCTGCAGTGAGTCCTGAGGCCACCTTAGATGAAACGGTTGGTTCCTTCCTCTGACAAATCACTTAACATTTCTTAACATGACATTAACATCACGCTGCTAAACTGGGGCTTCATCACTGACCCATATCTGATCTGTAAACCGCATGTTTTTAAAATACCCAGACAGGATGCTGTCCTCTCATACGCCTGCTAGCAGAAAACCTGCTATGAATTGTAGACGGATAGTGAAGACATCTGGGATATGTTATGCAGAACTGTGCTAAATGTGGCCACTTAATACGTCTAAGTAAAGTGTTTAAAAGTCACTTATTATTACAAACATCATGAAAGTTCATTGTATATAATTGCTCTGTGGAAAAACATTCTGTGTAAAATGCTCTTTGACTCACTGTGAATGACACACAAACTTTACTGAAACAAACCAACAACACAGACTTTACTGGAACTCCTCTACTGGAGGTTTTAATACTGCTTGTTCTGTGCATCTGTGACAAACAAACATGATCTGATTTAGCCCAGCGAGGTGATGTTCAGAAATGACATCATTGGCACGTCAGACGCGGGTTACAAATAAATGAAATTATTCCAAACAAAATTAATAGTTAAAAAAAAACTCAAAGCAGTTCAGAGCAAATCTGAAGTAGGTAACAAAAGAGCCATCAAGACAAACACAGTTATTTATTTTAAAAACAAGCAACACAGCAAAAATTATTCATCGTCTGTGGAATTTTTTACACAGGAGGAAGTTTGATGAGAAAAAAGACAAATTTAGTTGTTACAAAGCAAAGACAGAAGGTCACAATTTTTAAAACCGTCCATTTTTGTGAAATATCTTTCAGCAATTTGAAGCGGCAGCACCGGAAGTTTCTGGGAAAAGCAACGGAAAACTGGGAAAGAAGTGGAGAAACGTCATAACCCGTACGATGACTCGGAAAACATCCAAGATGGTCCAGAAAGCTCTGGCTGAGGAAGGGGTGGGTTAATAATTTAAAAGGATTCATTTGCATACTTTCATTAATGCTTTGTAAAATGTATTGTTTTTTAAATCTGAAAGCACAAACTCAAAGCATTCAAACAGTACAAATTTGAAAGACAGATAGTTTGTTAACAATGTTGTACCCTTCTGTTAAATTGAAAAGGCCTTTCCTAACACCTGCTTTCATACATAAACAACATAAGGCTAAACAAACAATGACAGAATTTCATCTTTGGGTGCACTTGTCCATTTAAGCAACATTATAGGATGTAAAAATCATGTAACAGACTGAATATGTCTCCCCCCTGTGGATGGAGAGGGATGTTGTAGCGCCTTTCCTGTAGGAAACGTTCATTCCTGACCTTAATAACCTTCTATGCTATGTGAACTTCAGAACGAGAGTGGAGATGAGGGTTCCATGTCTCCCATCTCTCCAATTGATTGGTTGCCGGACATCACGGCCGAAAACAGAGTCTCTGTTTGCTCAAACACCTCGGAGGACATGACACACACGCCTCTGTCACGCCAGCTCTCCGGATGTAAGCCGATAATCTCAGACCTGCACAGTGTGGAGCTGCGAGGAGAAGATAAGACGGTTTGTTGTTGTTGTGCAGGTGCTGACAGGCAGAGTCTGGACAGTGGCTTCAGTCAGAGAGACAGCATGAGGTTGGAGGACAACATCTACAATGGGCCCTTCTGTGGAAGAGCTCTGGTTCACACAGATTTCACCCCCAGCCCGTATGACATGGAGTCCCTCAAACTGCAGGTCAGGTTTCTCTAGGCCTTTCTATGGCATCTGAACGTTCTCAAAACGTTGGCTAATGTTCTTTGAAAAGATGTTCTTGCACAACTGTAAATAGCAATGATTGAGCTTGATAGCAATGATTGTAAATAGCAATGATTGAGCTTAAATAGCAATGAATTTGAGCTGTCGATTTATTTATGTTTCGTAGAGAGAAGAAAATTACAGATTCCACCTTTAACCAAACGTGAATTACAACCGTTAGCATCCATGCTGACTTAGCCAAACATTTTGTTCAATGCACAGAAAGGCGATATCATCCAGATTATTGAGAAGCCACCGGTTGGCACCTGGACTGGTAAACTTAACAACAAAGTGGGTTCCTTTAAGTTCATCTACGTCACAATACTACCAGAGGAGGACACCCCACCAAAGAGGAAACGAAGCATCGGTCAGGCACACCGGAACAAACCCAAACCACAAAGCCTGGAGGAAGTTCTGAAGAGGATAGGGCTTACAGTAAGACTTCAGTTTCTTTATTGCTAATATTTTTCTAATACGTAAATGAAAATGAAAGATTTTCACCACAATCTTCAGAAGCAGCCCTCAAGAAAACATCTACCACCTTCTCATAATGAGTCATGCTGGTTTCAGTCACTCTACTGTTATTAAGAAGGTCTCCCAGTTAACCAGTGAACTTCTGTTGATTGACAACTAATAGTTAAATCCACTGTGTGTAGGAGCTGGGATCTCTCCTGTCCATGCATGGCTTCCAAAGTCTGGAGGACTTCAGAGGTCTGAAGGAGTCTCACCTGAATGATTTAAACATCACAGACCCTGAGCAACGTGCCAAGATACTGAAAGCAACAGATCTGCTTCTTGACTGTATGTAGATAAAGGTCAACATCATTTTCATTTGTACAACTTTTGTTTGGTCCATTAACATTTTTCTGTCTTCAGCTGAGGATGAATCTGAGGGAGAAGAGAAAAAAACGGAAGTGCCGAGAGACTCGGGCTGTTACGAGAGCACGGAGAACCTTGTGAACGGCCGTGAGGAACCTCAGGAGGAACCTCAGACCGAGACGGAGACACAGCTGAACGTTCTTCAGGAAAAGCTGGAGGAGATGAAAGTAGAAGAAAGTCCTGAGAGTAAAGAGTGAAGTTCTAACAGAAGGATCTTCAAGGTTCTCCTCAACTCACTGATGAATGGAGAGTTTTTGTCAAATCTTCGTGCTGGAGTAAAAACTGAGTTCAACAGATCTTCTTACCGTAGGGGATGGTGTGAGAGTTTTCTGCTCATAAGTTTATTAACGTTAGTGTAAATAAAGTAACTACAGTGGAGACAAAAAGACTGAGAATCTGGGATTTTAAAGGAAATTAAGAAACTATGTATGTAAAATGGCTTCTGCACTATTATAAAGATCAAGTAAGCAGATCTGTGACATGTTACGTCCTTGTACAGATTCTGTATTTTCCTTTTATGCATGGAAGCGCATACACTCTGTCTTATAGACTTAAACCTGTAGATGTTCTTATAATAACATGCAACCATTGTTTCCAGTAAATAGTTCCTGTACTATATATGATCTGTGATTCTCTGTTATCTGAGAAATGTCATTTCACTATCTTACTCATCGTAGCATTTTATAAACTGTACTAATATTTCTTTGTCATATTGAATGTACGTAGTACCAAAATATTTTTTGTGTACTTGCTATTTTTAGCATATAATTTTGCTTCTATATTCAAACAATTTCAGTTCCTGTTTATGGTAATGAGGGCTATAATATGGTCAGTTGCTCATTTTTTCCAAGCCGTTGTGTTGTCGTTTTTACACTTATTTCCGTTTTTCATCTGCACATCTTTGTATTAATATGAGTCTTTTTCTGGAACTGTAGTTCTGCTTTTCTTTCCAAAGAAATGTTTTACAAAAAACTTGAATGTTCATGTAAATGTTGAGACCGTCAAAAATATAAACTGCAGTAATATGATGTATAATTTAATGAACATATACACACAAATTCATAAACTAGAAAGTGAAGAATATGCAATACACATGATCACAGTGTTGTTGCCAAGCAACGTGAACGTAATTTGTGATCATTTTTAATGTATACTTTAAGCATCCTATAGAAAAATCTACAACAGACCCTCAAATGCTAACATTTCAATCCTACACACTGACTTGGCTTTAAAGATTTTCAGATTTTGTTGCAACTTATTAATTAAATCACGTTTTTCAGAACAGTTAAATGCTCTATAATTACATGATATAAATGTTATGATAAAAGTTGGGATTGTGGGATTCATTCAGCACAACAAAGAAATCACATTTTTATACGTTCAGTAATCAGCCTATCAAATGCATAACCTCCATACATCACATGTGAATGTTATCACAGTTACCCGTTTAATATGAGAGAAGCACATTCTGAAGGACTAGTGTTGTTTAGTTAGGTTATTAAAATAGTATTACATTTTTTAAACCCTTATTTAAACCCTTAACACTTTAACAACAGAATTTCTAACAACCAAACAAAATTAAAGTTCACAAACATTTCAGTTTATACTCAAAAAATACTGCCAGTATTTCTTTCTCTGAAACACAAAACCGCAAGATATAAAGGTGGAACAATTTGTGTAAAAATATAAATGAGTCTATAGCTTTCAGAAGTTACGTTTCCTTACATATTACAGTCAAATTAGTAAAGGTGTCAAATTTAGTTTTTCGCAATATGCATTATTTTAAACACACTGGGGCAAGTTGTCACCTTAAAAAGTGACAAAACACAAGCGTCCAAAAACATGCTAAAGATGTCATCATGGTCCGAATATTTGACTGGCTGACAATCTTCAGCATTAGGTTGTGGGTTCGATTACCAGGGAACACAAGTGCTGCATAAAAAAAATGCATAAATATACATATAAACTACAGATAACAGAGTGAAACATTAGTATCATATTGGACAGTCATGACAGCTGTTAAGGGACCTTGAGAAATTGTGTTATAATAAATAATATAGTGTGGAAGACATACAGTAACTGTGTCAAACAAACATAATTTGTAGCTTTTAAGTTTTTACAATATATACATTTACTCAATGGCTTTTTTGCTTTTCATTAGTGATGTATAAAAATCCCTTTGATGAAGTTGTACAGGGTAAAATTGGGGCATATAAGGGCTTAAATTTAGGTGGGTTGTGTGAAAAAAGAAGAGCATAGATAAGGCACTCATACTGATGTTACACACACACACACACACACAAAAATACACACACACCTTACAGCCTCTGTCATTCACTCTGACTGTAAAAAATGAGATTTTATAGGTTTTATTGGGCCCAAATGTCATTTCAACACTTGCGTCTGAAATAATTGTTAAAGGAATTTGCTTTCTCAAAACAACAAAAATATCGAATCAACCAACCTGTTGCAGAAACTCCTAAAGAAGCTAGAAATGGGTGTTTAACAGAGTACACAAACGGTGAAAGAAATTAAACAAGCAGGCTGTTCGGAAACAGGTCATGACAAAAAACAAGCCTTGTTTCACAAGTTCACGGAGCGGAGAATTTTCTCATTGAGCCACCAGGAGGCGCTTCTCAGTCTGAGGCTCTGCATACGTTTGTTCTCCTTGTGAGTTTCATCATGCTGTGAGTTACAGGAGAAAACATGGCCTCCGCACCTGTAAGCGTTCGGGGGTCCGACTGAACGGCACATTTTTGCAACACGGGTCCTTCTGAACATCAGAGTCAAAGAGCCCAGCGTGCATGAACTGTTGCTCTGTGTGTTCCTCCATGTAAGATCATTCAGAGGTTTGGAAGTCTGGAGAACGTGAGAAGTTAGTGAGCAGATTCTCTGACGCCCGCAGGAGCGACGGCGTTCGGCTCACAGGAGGAGGGAAGTTTCGTCTGTTTGGGCGAGACGGTGGACTGGGTGTCTGCTGTAGTGCTGGGTTGGGTTTCATCAGACGTTTGTTCATTAGGGATCATAGAAGCTGATGGTTTCTGCAACAAGTACAAAGACATTTTTGGATCTCAGTTCCTCAGATGGACATTTTGGTAACACTTTTGGTAACATAATTTTGGAAACATTTTCAAGTTCAATTTGATAACATTAGACACCAAATAACAATAAACAAACAAAAAAATAAACAAATTAATTTGTACAAAATACATTAAGTTTATTGTTTGTCTATAGTAGCTCACATGTATTAACTATATATGTAGTATATAGTAGCTCTATATGTATCAACTAATGTTAACTTTTAACTTTAAGMTAAAAGTTAAAATACTTTTAATGTTATAAATWAAAGAGTAAATGTTAATATTAACATTACCTAAGACAAAAAAGCAAAATCTGTGCCAAATGCACAATCACTCATTCACTCACACACTCTTAATAACTGGCGTCTTACTGCGGTTTGGGGTGCAGGGTTGATTTTGGTGGTAGAAGCAGCAGAGGTCTCAGAGGGGGCGGGGCTTAATGTGTCCTCCAGCATCAGTCCTCTTCTGTCCAACACACTGTATGGAGACGCAACCAATAAGAGCTTGTTCATATTTGTGACATCAGCAAACACTTATGATGTCATTTTCAGAGTCAATTGCTTAACTTTATTATGTGTAACCACACGTATTTTAGTAGATTACCTGACATTAACTGACACAATATACTTTACTAACCAGAGAGCGTACAAAGTGTTTCAAGTTTAAAGAAATAAACGCCACTGGGTTTTGGTTTGTTATACAGTAACATTTAAACATGTACCTCACATTAAAACAACCATAACGATCCTACCTGGGAAAAGTAGGTCCACACAGAACCTCGCAGCAGTTCTTGATGAGGTTCTTGTGACTGTATGGGTTCTGGACGCGGTTCTTTCCTGACCACGAGCCTTTGATCTGTGCAGAACATTAAAGAACGATTTGGAAACAGAAACGTCAGAACGGATCGAAAGAGAATCAAAAGATATTGCAGTTCAGATTCAATGTTTGGGTTGTCATGGAAACAAGTGATATTTCACTATTTTCAGTCATTCTCATTAGGTGTTAGGGACCGTTGATGCATGTTGCATGCTAGTTTGCAAAGTTTAGTTTGATTGACAGCGATGGACCTGAAGGTTTTATTTGTCTATTATTAGCAAGATCACATTTACACTGACAGATTGTGTCACATCAAATTACTTCTGCACCTTCTCTCTCTCTCTCTCTCTTCCTCTGTCTCTCTCTTTCCTCATTACCGGGACGAAAGAAGTCAAAGGGCACGTGTGAAAGGAAAACATTTTAAATGCATCATTATGGTTAAGTGTGAAGTGCTACAGATCCTGCCGTCTAATTTAACAACTAATATATATATATATATATATGCACATGCCACATATACATTAAATCCGTTTATACTTTATTGTACATAAATCTCATGAAAAAAGTTCCTATGCGTTTCTTTATCACCAAGACAGCACTGTTGCCAAGGTGACTGTCGTATCTAGAGTGAGTAAATGCTTCAGATCATGCGATTATCTTTCCAGCCCTGTGACGCTAGCAGAACTTAAGAACCAACAGCAGAATGTGGAAAAATGAGACTTACGTCTTCATTGGTGGTCTGGTTGAGGGAGATCAGGTACGTGTGGAACCCAGTCAGTCCCACCACAGACCAGAGCGTGAAGAAACACACGAGAACCTCCAACACAGTGGAACAGAGTCAAGGAAACAAACAATACATGCTAAACAAACGAGTTTCCACAGAAAACTCCCGTCGGTCCAAAACTGCTGCTTATGTCACTCATTCGTTTGAGTTTATTGTTGAACCGTCAATCACTGCTGACAGCAGAACAAATACTGGACTTTGATATTGTGTTTACACATTGTTCTGCAACACAGAAGGCTTGATGGTTTTAGGAGGTAAACACGTGTCTAAACAAACGCTGCGAGTCTGTTTACATCTAAAACAGAACACAAACGTGTCAGTTTGTTGCTCTAGATCTTCATGCAAAATTTCAAACTTTGACAGAACTTTGAAAGAACGTTCTGAGAATGTTTTCTATCTGCAGAGGAGGGTTTATAAAGAGCTTGTTTTGTTGTTTTGGAGCTCAGACACAAGGATATGTTCCTGGTGTTTCCTTCAGAGTATTCACAAACCCTGAGTCCACAGAACCTGTAAAACACAAGATCAGGTGAACGTTTGAACATACAGGCGTTCCCATCAATACTGAAGAGTTCTGCAGATCTCTCACATCCACCCACACTGCAGAGCTGGTGAGTTACACTGTTTACAAGCACCTTATCAACCTTATCAATGCAAGAAGTTGCTTCAAAAATGAAAGGAACAGTTCACAAAATATATGACAATTCAGGATCAGTCCAGGGTCATACTGAACAGTTGTGCGAATGTAAATGAGATGCTAACTGTTAAAGAATA
>JBAJNP010013115.1:0-12523 GCA_036877545.1 Yasuhikotakia modesta | reverse complement strand
GTTTTTTCTAGTCTTGGCGGAAAATGGCAGTATACCCACCTAAAAGAACACAGGGAAAGTTCCAGGCATTTTGAACCACTCTAAAGCATTTAAATTAATGTTTTAAAAATTAGTGCCTGAAAATTAGAACATTACTTTGAGGAATAATTTTAAATCGGCCAACATACCTGGGACTGAGCTTCCTGCAGGGCAGCCGCAACTTGAGACCCTCGCAGAGAGCCAGACCCTTTGACCAGGCTGATAAGGAGGATGAGGACGGCGTCTCCTGTTAGCATTCAGTTCTTTCGTTCATACCGCTCTCTGTAGTCAGACGTGTGCGCTGTCCCATACCCTTTCACTCCTACGCATCCAGTCATCCACTGCTGGTACCGAGGAAGGCTCTCCTGACCAGGGGAACATAGGGGGCTGATAACCTAAAACACACTGAAAGGGAGTAAGTCCTGTAGATGAATGTGTCAGGGAATTTTGAGCATACTCAGCCCAGGGTCCACCCAATGATTTTGTTCTCTACTGCAATAGCTTCGTAAATAGCGCCCAATCTCTTGATTTAACCATTCCACCTGGCCGTTGGATTGGGGATGGTAGCCTGAAGACAAACTCACATTAATATCCAGTTGTTTGCAGAAGGCCTTCCATACTTGGGAGGCGAACTGGGATCCCCGGTCAGATACAATGCCTCTGGGATGCCATAATTTCGAAAGACATGAGTGAATATTGCTTTTGCAGTTTCCATGGCTGTGGGCAGCTGTTTCAAGGGAATCAATTTGCAAGCTTTAGAGAAACTATCAATTATTACCAGAATCACAGTGTTAAAGCATCCGCCTTTCCATTTTTGCTGCCTGGACGGTAAGTGACAGTGAAGTTGAAACATGTGAAAAAGAGTGCCCACCGGGCCTGGTGAGGATTCAAGCGTTTTGCCCCCTTGATGTATTCAAGATTCTTGTGGTCAGTGATAACTTGGAATGGTTGAGTAGCTCCTTCCAGCCAGTGTCTCCACTCACTAATAGCCTCCTTCATAGCTAGCAACTCTTTCGTAGTTTCTCTCAGCTTGAGACAACTTCCTGGAAAAGAAGGCACAGCGAAAAAGTGTAGCTGGATCCCATGACGTTGGGAGAGAACTGCAGCAACCCCACAATTGGATGCATCTACCTCCACCACGAAAGGGAGATTCGGATCGGGTGCTTCAGTAGAGGAGCCTTGGTAAACCTCTCCTTCAGTGTCTGAAATGCCTGCTCATCCTCCGGATTCCAGATCAGCTTCTTGGGCTTACCTTTCAACAAAGATGTTAGTGGGGGTGCAAACATGCTCTATTTCTAATAAAACGACAATAGAAATTGGCAAAACCCAAAAACCTCTGCAGTTCTTTGATACTGGTAGGTTGAGGCCATTCAGTAACAGCATGTACCTTGTTTTCATCCATCTTCACCCCCCTGGTGGCTGATGATATACCCCAGAAAAGTTGTCTGCCTGACATGAAACTCACATTTTTCTGCTTTGGCATATAGATGATGCTGCAACAAACGGGTTAGTACTTTCTTGACATGATCTACATGCTCTTCTTCTTTCTTAGAGAAAATCAATATGACATCTATATAGGCGATTATGCTCTGATTCAGTAAATCTTTAAAAATTTCATTGATAAATGACTGGAACACTGCTGGGGCATTGGCTAAGCCGAAAGGCATGACCAGGTATTCATAATGTCCATTAGCTGTAAGAATGGCTGTCATCCACTCATCTCCTGCTTTGATTCGAATGAGATTGTAAGCGTTTCTTAGGTCTAGCTTGGAATATATCTTGGCTTCACGTAACTTTTCTAGTGCTGAAGGTACCAGTGGTAGAGGGTATTGAAATTTGACAGTCACATTGTTTAGGCCTCGATAGCAAGGTCTTGCAAGGTCAATGCAAGGTCTTAGACCCCCATCCTTCTTTTCTACGAAGACAAAGCCTGCAGCAGCCAGGGAGGTGGAGGGTCGGAAAAAGCCTGCAGAGAGTGCCCCCTCAATGTACAATTGTTAAACACCTCCTTGAAGGGGAGATGGCATAAAGGAATGTTAATATCAGGGTGAGATACAGTTTCAGTGAGAACAGAATCATGTTTCGTTAGCCAAGGGTAACCCAGTATTATGTGGTGACGGGGGGAATCTATCACAAAAAAGGATATCTGTTCCACATGAAAAGCTCCTATCTGGATGGTGATGGGTAGTGTCTGCTTGGTGATGCCTGCACAAAGAAGGATGCCATTGATGGCCTGAACTTGGACGGGTGGAGAACAGTTAGTGGTGGTATTTAGTAACCAGACCTTAATGAATTATATTTAACGCTGCCCCCGAGTCGATGAATGCTAAGGATGAAAACATAAAATTGCTGTCAGAGAGCAAAACATGGAATTGCAGGGACTGATTAATTAATTTCTCTGGACTTACCCCGGATCTTGAGGAACCAGGTTTGTTCGGGCAAGTTTGGCAGCGGTGCCCCTTCTCACCACAATAAAAACATAGACCCTGTTGTTGGCGACGAAATTTCTCTTGTGGAGATAATCTGGATGTGCCAAACTGCATGGGCTCGCAAACTGTGTTACTTGAAAAAGGACAGACGGTAGTGAGTGAAGACATAGTTTCGGAGGCTCGTATTGGAGCGTTACCAAGCAAGGTGTCATTGTGGATAGTAAGCGTGATGAAATCGTTCAGATTTAGATGTTCCCTTTTGCACGCCAGCTCAGCTTGAAGCGAAAGGTTTAAGCTTTGAATGAACATGGCTCATAATGCTGTCTCGTTCCAACCGCTTTGCGCGGCTATGGTACGAAAATGAATGGCGTGTTCAGCTGCTGAGCGATTGCCTTGTTTTAACTTGAGGAGTTATGTAGAAATGTCCTGGCCCCCGGCAGGATACTCAAAAACTTTGCGTATTTGCTTGACAAAGTAACCAAAATCAGAGCAAATCTTAAAATCAGAGTCCCAAACAGCAGATACCCATTCTGATGTTTTGCCAGTTAATAAAGAGAACATGTATGAACAGCGTTCATCATCTGAAGAGAATGCTTCAGCAAGGTTAGTGATGTAATTATCCACTTGATAAAACTTCGAACATTCTCTGGGGTGCCGTCAAACTTGGATCTGCGAATTTAACGAGCGGTTGTGGAATCATGTGTGCGCATCGAACATGATGAACCACTTGATCGCAGGTTGTTTGCATCTTAGCTAGTTGCTCCTGGCAACGCTTGAGTTGTTCCTCTTGATGTCGTATCAGAGCCTGCATACGGGTGATTTCCGCTGGATTCAATTCAGGCGAAGTATTCTGTAATGATACGGAGGCAAAGGTGCTAGAATCCATAAGTGGTTCAATAGCCTGAGATCCAAGATGGGACGCAGACCCCCACCCTTCTTGGGAACAAAAAAGTAGTGGCTGTAGAACCATGTTTGCCTCAGCTGAGGGGGGACCACCTCGATGGCCTCCTTCCTTAACAGAGAAACCACTTCTTGTGAAAAGTCCATAAATTTAGCTTGGACATTTAAGCACCTACAATTCTGATCCATTGACATCTACTCAGTATACCTAGTGTACTCACATTAGAGACTTACCCAGACTTACATTAGAGGGACCTGAACCTATATATTAAAATCTCAAATATTACAGACCTGGGATATTTTGACCTCGAGTATTTGAGCAACCACCCAAAACACACCAACAATCAAGCAACATCCGAGCAACCAAAAATAAACTATTTGGCACCTCTAGCACTGCATAGTAACACTTATACAATGATGGCAAGTTTTGTCATGAAAATTAAAATCTAGATTCCTTTGCAATGCAAATAAACATTTAAACGTATAAACTGTAAGGTTATAACTAAGTTTAAAAAATAAATTAAAAGATCAAATTACGTATTGAAGGTTCCAAATTGCAGGCCTATATTTACCTGTGGGTAACAGTCTCTGTGGATTTTTCCACTTTGTTTTTTTGGATTGTAACCATTTTGTCATTTTTCATATATAACATTCTTACAATGAGGATAACACAAAATAGAATATTTTGAATGGGCTAAGCAGAGCTGCTTCTGTGGAGTTTCGGAATGTGCTTATAACCCTCGGATTAAAGGGTGTGACAACTTAAACTTTGTTCACTAGCATCAGCATTTTTTCAAAAGGATATTGGTAATTAATGTTATAAGTGTTATTTATTATTTTTTCTGTGACACGTATATTAATATATATTAAGTCTTACAAGCCTTAGAGCTTGTCATACAAGTCTTACAATAACTTAAATGTTATTAACCCTACGTGTTTACAAACGTTTTTTAGAATATGTTATTTTGTATGTAATTTCAATCAGCACCACAAATGAACCACTGACTTTGGTCTTGGACCATGTCTGCACAGGACAAGGAAAACGTCCTGGGAAAATCTCTTGACTGACTTTCCCAGATCACAGGCACAACTGTGTTCTTCTTAAAGTCTAGCTTTACAAATTGTTTTTTGTGCCTTAACATATTTCTCAACATACACAATTTATATTAAACACAAAGAAAATGAAAAAACAAATAAATAAAAGGTATCTAAAACATTTACATATTCATTATTTATCATTTTTTATCATACTAATTTTACACTTGATGAAAATAAAATACTTTACTTGCCTTTACTATGTGACTGAACAGTGGGTTTTTCTGTTAACACACCTGCAGTTTAATACAACACGGGACAAGGAAACACATACATCCTCAGATCAATGGTCTCTGGGTGAGGAAGATATGATAGACAATACATCAATCGCTGTACATCAACCCCCATTAACACATCAACAAGCAAGATCATCAAGTCCGGGTCACAAATATGGCTAAATTCACATAATCTGGGATCAAAATAAAAGATACACACATTTAATATACAAAATGACAACTTAAAAGACTCAATCCACCAATTTATTTATAAAATGACTATTTATTGAGAAAAAAACAAGTAACTTACTAAAGGGATACTAAAGCTGAACTGAGAGAGCTGAACATAACTGGTTAACTTGAATTGGTGTCAGCCTTAAATCTCTCCTTATGTAACTTACGAAAAGAAAGGCAATTTGCACAGGATATATATAAAATTTACAATTTCAGAGAAATAAAATCATAAAATTTGCAATGGTAATGTAAACTCACGTCATTACATCAGAATATATGCTGGCAGTGGGCAGCACTTCTAACACACAGCAGGAAGGTTCCTGGTATGAGGTCTTTTACCCAGAAGGCCTTTCTGTGTGGAGTTTGCATGTTCTCTCTTTGTCAGTGTAAAACATGGATAATTGGGTTAGTTGGAGTTAGTAAATTGTGAGTGTAAACCTTTTGATAAACTGTACATTTATCCAGGGTGTATCCTGCCTATCACAGGAGATGCTAGGACAGGTTCCACCTGATGCAAGTTAATGTAATGTGGCTAATGCATTGATGGAGGGACTGATGTTAGAATGCTGTACACAGAAATGCAGTAAAGTATACAGTAGTTCAGAACACTTGAAGATTTTGTCTAGCTGCACTGGAAACATACCTTTAGTGGCAGTCAACAATAATCAGTGCCAGTATTTATCATCATACCCAGGGTGTTTTACCTTTAAGCACAGGTTTTGGAACCTTTAAAGTCACCATTGTATAGGTACACCTATACAATTCACAAAAAAATTCATAATAAAAAAAATTATAATAGTAAGAATGTATAAGAACGTATTGTACTAGTATAAATTACGAGGTGACAAAATAAAATTAAGCTATGCTTGGAATTGCAGAAAACTTACAGGAGGTAAATGAGGCAATTTTAGATAGATCAGGTAAATGTTTACAGCAAGCTGTAAATGTTTGCAAAAAGCAGTCATCAGACACAAAAGAGAGAAAAGAAAGCATTCAAACAAACAAATGTTTGGCTGCTAATATTTAAACAATTGTTTTCTGTTTCTTACTATTGACTCTACATTTGTAATAGTAAGTCCTAGGAAAATAACATTTTGCTACATAGTTTCAGTACAGGTACTTCAGTCCAGTAGTTTGTTTGTTTGCATCTTTTAATCATTATTGTGGGGATGTTCGCTCACTAGTGTCTCCTGACTCTTATTTATTTCTTAGTTATTTCTTACTTTTTGGCATTTCTTATATCTTGTAGCTTAATTTTTTTGTATTTTTTTTTACATTATAATCCCTAGACTTCTGTTTATTGCTGTTGTTTTTGTTTAATTGAATAAACAGTTGGAGTTAATAGATTTTTTGTGGTTTGATCCTTATTTTAATTCTCTAAAAAATTCAAAATATGCTCCAAAGCTAAAGAGGTTAAAAGAAGGGCTGAAGTGCATTCACATTGATCCTAGATATTTTAGATGAAGTTTGACTCTATGGATATAATTACCCCAGGCTTAAAGAGTTTAAACAATGTTTCTGTTTATGATTTGCTAACAAGCATTATGTAAGTTTCTTGTCAGTGGAAAGAAGATTACAACAGTGGTTTGTCTACTAGGTTTAGAATTTAGGGCTGTTTCTTTAATGATATAGACAGAGGAACTCCAGGGATCGAAGAACATTTTATTTTGAATATTTTGAATTCCATTTTTTTTTAAATGTAATCAAAGCCCTATTAATTACTGTTGTGAGTACAACAGACCAATTGAACAAGAACAGCCACAAAGGACTGAAAAAAACTGCCATGATCTGCTTTACACTCACAACTGTTTATGCTCGGTAAGTTGTGCACTCCAAAATATTGGAAACAATTTCATTCTGGAAAGCCACACATAAACACAGAAGGGGAAAATTAGAGGGTGCACATGTACAACCCTACTGGTCTGTCATCATTTCAGTTGAAACTGCCCAGCAGAAAGTAGCTCTACAGACCACAGAATGTGCCATATTTGTTTGGCTGGGCTAGTGTGGAGCATGCAGGCCCAAGCCAGGGTTGCGTGGAGTAATATGCATTACCTTTTCCGTCAAGGAAGAAATATGACCCTGTCTTTGCCATTCCACCTGAACAACTTTTTAACTGAAACGTATGAGGGGCAAAGTATGACAATATTTGCAGTGCATAAAAACAGTTGATGTTTTATGATATGATGTGTACAGTTTAAATTGAATGCTTTGACATTGTATCATTTTGTGATTGCTTGGATTTGTGAATAATTGAGAGAGAATTAAAACAGTCAATTACACAATAAGTGGTATGCCAGACAGAGAAAGTATTATTGTCGCAATAAATCACAATGAGAAACAGCAATGATTACAGCCACCATGAATTTAATGCATAAGATTAATAGATCTTTACAAAGTAATCTATCTTTGTGTATATGGAGAAAATCTCTTCTTACATTAATGATTATTTTTAAACCCCTTCATGTTAGATATCTGCTACCTTGTATTGGCCACTGGAGATCTGCTCTGGAAGCTGTTAGGAGCCACACCTGCAGGAACATACTCATGTAGTTAACAGGAAGTTTTTGAACTAGTGCTTTAAATAATGCAATTAAACAGTAAGTTAATATAATAAAAATTTTTTATTAAACACAATTCAGGACAACAGGAAAATATGACAACCCAAAACACCATAACCAAAACAAAGACTGACAAACAACTGAACAATAACAAGGTGCGTATACACAAGGAGAAGCGCATTAACTAAACAAGAACAGTTTAACTAAACACAGGAAAAGCTAATAAGCTTGTAAGGCAATGAACAGAGCTAATTAACTAGATAATTGACAAAAATTTAATATTAAATAATGACTAATTAAATGAATAAAACGTATAAAAAACAAGAAATAAGGGAACACAAGAGATACAGAAGCATTAAGATGATTCTGTAACTAAATGACTGTTAAATATAAATGTTTCATATTGCGCTTGGCATTTGTACTCACTTCTGCCTGTATTATTAAGAATGCTGCACAGAGGTACCTTTTTAAAGGGGACCAGAATACACTACAATAGATACTTATAGATAATAGATACTAATTATCCATAATTTACAGCCATAAATATATCAAGAAGCAGTCTATCATCAACTACAGCATGCTTTAAGCATCTTTTTAAAACTTTAACTGTTTGCACTTGCAACAACCTTGTCCATCAGTACATCTTATAAGCATTTGGTTCTGATGCCAATTGTTGCCAGCTATGCATTCGTCTGTTTAATAATATAGTAACAATATACACTGGCGGTATTACATTTAATATGTTTTATACACTCATGTTTGGTTTATGAATGCTCTTGCATATTAACTTTAGCAACTCCAGCAATTTCAGTTATAAACAATCCATTTTTTAACTCATTACTGTGAAAACTTCAAGGCACACGCTGAAAAGCACCCGTGTCTAGTACACGTACGCCACCTGGTTTCCTGAGACAAAATTCTTTTGAGAACGCGTGGAGCACAAAGGTGCACAGAGGCGCAGGTGAATCCACCTGACATTGGCCAAACTGGACTTAAATCAACAAAGCTGTTCAACATAACTGATAGTTATCCAAAATTTTAAAATAAAATGTGCATGATCTTGTGTGTTTCGCAAAGATGGCTTTAAAGACTTAAAAGCAGCTCATCAAGCCCCGCCCCCTGTAGACATACCCGTTGGTGAGCGTTCTTATATAAGACAGCTAAGCGCCGTCGGGATGCGTGTGTCAGGAAGTGCGCTCACGCTGCCGCAGGTACACAGCAAAATTACGAGTTTTACTTTTAAGTGTTGACATTTAGAGTTGCTGTAACACTCTTTTGAGTAAGACCTAAAATACCTAACGAGGAAACATAATTAAAGTGTTGGTATTGGTAGTTAATGCTGTTTGCCTTTAACTCTCAGACACTGCACACGGCAATCGTTTTAACCACGCCCATTTAACGGTCGAGTCTCGTCTGGGCTGGCGCCATTTTGTCTACTGTGAAATACAAAGGTA
Source organism: Yasuhikotakia modesta (assembly GCA_036877545.1). Lineage (NCBI taxonomy): Eukaryota > Metazoa > Chordata > Actinopteri > Cypriniformes > Botiidae > Yasuhikotakia > Yasuhikotakia modesta. The sequence continues at coordinate 3,617 of JBAJNP010013115.1, read as the reverse complement.
AGATGCGGTTCACCTATATTTTTTATTAATTAAACATGCTCCGTTTAATATATATCAGTCTGTTTGACGGAAAATGTTCATATATCTAATGATTTTCATTTACTGTAGTGGTTACAACATACGTGGAAGTCAACAATAAAAGGCACGAAAAATTTCATTTGGTAGCAGGTGTGCTCGTCTTCGTGCAGCGCTGCGCAGACCGATCGGCGTATGACAAAGTATCGCGGAAACCATTTGAACGCATACGGAGCAGTCAGCTCTTGAAGCGTTCCCGTGGTACTTGATGCCATACGCATGTCGGTTTGCACAGCGCTGCATGAAAGCCGAACACGCCTAATACCACAATACATTACAAATGCAATGAGTGCGTTTGATAGATCAATAAGTTCCGTCATAAATCAGGTTGTGACGCTTTAGGTACCGTGTTAAAAATGAGACTGAACCATGACAAAATGTATCACCTTTCTTTTTTGGTCCAGAACAAGAGAACCAAACTACCACCAAAAGTGTGAACATGCCCTTAATCCCCTTAAAGTTTTGTTTTGTGATGCTTTGCAAAAAAAATTAACCGTGATAGAGCATGATGTGTATTAGGGTAGTAAAATCATGCTTTCTTGTGATCTGTATTATGAGCATGTGTCTGTAATGAATATTACCAAGGGTGCTGTGCAGTGCTAAATGGTACCATTGGTGAAAAGTTATATTTCTTATAAATCACCTGAATATGTCTTGTAGTTACTGTATATGCAGTAGAATTTCTGTAATGTTAACATCTCCTAGTTATCCGTGTTTTGCCTGTAACAACTGTGAATAAGATTTTTCAAAAATCTACACAAGATCACACTATTCATGTTTTTCTCATTTATTATGAGAAATCGGTTGAAAGCAAATAAAAATAAGTAATGTATGTGAAAAAGTTGTTTGTCATTCTAGAAAGGTGTGTCTAATCTGTTGCCTTTACTGCATTTCAGTAAGCATGTTAGTGAAGGTGGCATGCAGAGGATCCAAGAAGTATGTAAAGGTGACTGAGACTGATGGAGAGTATAACTTTCATTAGTTTTATCAAGAAGGTTTGAAGCTGTTTTTCAGTTTACAGGCAGAGATTTATGTACAGTTAAATAATGGTAATTAATGCATTTATTTAACAATGAAAGAAATTCACTGTTGACTACATAAACATCAAATAATGTTTGAAATCTTACACCAATACAGCAGTTAAAAAATGTGGCCTGCCAGTTTTGATGTAGCCATGACCTACAAGAATTCAACAGAGACTGAGGTTGATGCTGACATATTTAATGAACTCCTACAAGGTTGATGCTGACATATTTAATGAACTCCTACAAGGCAGTGTCACTCTTACAGCCTGTTTGGATAATGGTGTGTCCATGTACACATTGTAACACTTGGTTTTATATTTCTTTGTTACAACAAGACCAATCCAATGTTGATTTTGTGTATTTATTAATTTAGGAGCATTTCTATGATGCTTCAAGTGGTACTGGTTACCTGGCCTGGCATTTAAAGACTGTGCAAAGAAATACTCTCATTGGGAAAAACGCAGACCTGAATTGTCTGAAACCAGCAGTGGCCCACTGTCAGAGAGGGAACCATTTTCAAACACGGACCAGCTGACTGGTGATGAGTGCAGAGGCAATATCAATTATGAAACACTCTTCAGATAATAATGTAGTAAAAGGAAAAAATGAAGGCAACATTCCAATACAGACAGTCAATGGTTCGTAATCCTGAGAGGTCTCAAGATACCTTGATACACCTGGTCTTGTGAGTATAAAATCTGTCATTTAATCTTTTACCTTCCATGTATTTATGCTGCTGTTTACTTTTATACTTTTCTTTTGTAAAAGATTGAACAAGATTTTACACTACTGTTTGGAGAAGAGGTCGACCTTCGAACCCAAAGTAATCAGTGAAGGCAAAGGATTGATCACCATGTTGAAGAACTCCTCATTAATGCACATGAATCTGGTAAGAATAACTTAACATTTTTAATCTAATTATGACATGACATGGTGTACTTACTGTGTAGTAAGTACACCTTTGCTGACAGTGTTTTTCGGCGAAGGAGAAACCCTAACAAAAAAAAAACAGGTGAGCCAGTGGACACTATGGACTCTATCATTACGCCTCCTTCCAGTGTTAAGTTTACTAGCTCTTTTGCCATTGAAAGCATCCTCAGCCGACCTTTTAGGAAGGAGGAACCCCTTGTTCAGAAAACTGACATCTGGCAGAGGGGAGTGGACTTGGTTTCTTATGTCATGCGTGGCTCCCCTGTGCCTCTCATATGCAGGTTCTTCGATCTAACAAAGAGCCTTCCATGAATTGCCGTCACCAAAGAGATGTTCTTTTCCAGCTCACCTCCAAGGGTTATCACCGCTTCAAGATTGACTGTTTGTTGTCATATTAGTGTGAGGGTGCAGATGGAGAGAGTTGGTACTTTCTGTGTATTCAAATACATTTCATCAGCCTGCATGTCGTCACAAGTCACATTGAAACCTGGTTGTTTTTTCTACCCTTAAGAGAAAGCTGAAAGGAGTAAAAATGGTTAACTATTTCTGGTCTTCTCTTGTCTTACTAAGTAAATTAAGGAACTGTATTTATGAATTTTGCCATTATTATTCCTTGTTATTGTTCTATTCCTGCAAAACGATTTTAAGTAGAAGAAAAGTTACATAACAACTTTACATAGAAAAAGTAGAATAGAAAAAGTGAAACCTGTATTCATGTCAAATTTACCTTAAGATAAACTAAACAAATTACAAATGAGAACCAGAATGTAGACTTCATTTTTTTTCTGACAGAAAACATGCGCTTTTTGTTCTAAATAATAAAATATATTTACAAATTAAACACAACTAAACTTTGATTCTTGTTAGTCAGTGAGCCAATGGCAATCACCTCCATATTGTAAGATCCTGTAAATTCAGTTTGTTTCATTTCAGTTGCTGTTCCGTTCAGAATATTTATTTTCAGTAAGTATATATACTTACTGACTGCGGTCCAATGCCGTCTATTATGCTTGCAGATTTTACGGCCACACCTGCAGGTTGTGTTGTCCTAAAGGGCCCAACTTAGCGTTCCAAAAAATCCCAGCGGGAGGCACCGTGTTATAATTACTTAAGAAGTTTAAGTTTGAAGTTATAATACCTGAAAGACTATGTCCTATTTACGCGTTGTTGTTGTTTTCCCCTGTAATATACATTTAAAAAAAAAAGTCATAAGTGCTGTCAGAAATTAGTCCCAAGTAATTGTCAGAAATTATTACTTGGGCGTGATTAATATGGATGCCTTTAATAAAATCATACGTAGAGAAAGAATTATTTCTGTACAAATTATTTATGAATGTAACGCACATTTGTGGGGTGCACAAAACATCGTACTTGTGTCACAGATCTATCGTTTGAACCACGTAGCTTGTCTCTGTAGTTGTGACGTTCATCTTCTTTGATCTAATGATGGGCTGGTGCCATGAGCTCATACAGCCACCTAATGCAAATTCTTTACTCATCATGTTTAACATGCTTTTGTAGAAACAGTGCGTGACGTAAGAGCGATATAAAGACTGAATAGAGACTTGGAAACATTTATTCTTCCCA
>JBAJNP010013114.1:0-12525 GCA_036877545.1 Yasuhikotakia modesta | reverse complement strand
TTAAACGCATGACCCTGGCATTATTAGCGCTGTGTTCTCCATTTGAGCTACAAGGACACAGTGACCTCCACTCAGATTATCTGTGACCACTAACCTTGTTCTGTCTTTCTGTTCTGCAGTACTATCACCACCGCTACGGCCTTGACTTCCGCTGTCTGCGGTACCCCGGCATCATCTCTGCTGACTCCCAGCCCGGCGGAGGCACGACAGGTCCGGCCTCTCGGTTCTTTCAGCTTCTGCGTGTTTGAGACGCAGTGTTGCTATCAGATCATCTGTAGCGATAACTCACACAAAACCTAATGGAAACATTTTTGTTAACTGAACTGATGATGTCATTGCGGTTGATCTTGGTTGATCTAATGGTAACAGTTAACCTGGTTGTTAATGAACATAGATGATGTTATTTAATATCATCAATGTCACCTTGCAGTTAGCGCCACATGTTTCTTAAGTGACATTGAAATGTATGTTTACACAGTTAGATTAAACATGATTGGACATTAAACAGTCATTCTCTGTGTTTTTTCAGACTATGCCGTGCAGATTTTCCACGATGCGGTGAAGAGCGGGAAGTTTGAGTGCAACCTAAAGCCGGACACACGGCTGCCCATGATGTACATCGACGACTGTCTGCGGGCCACGCTGGAGGTGATGGAGGCTCCTGCAGAAACGCTCAGTATGCGCACATACAACATCAATGCCATGAGCTTCACTCCAGAGGAACTCGCCTCAGAGGTCCAGAAACAGCTGCCGGACCTGCAGGTCTCGTATGAGATCGACCACGTGAGACAGGCCATAGGTATGGTCCAGGAAGTTGCTTTGTTTAATCTTGTCTTGCATTAAATAAATTTAAAATACGAGATATTGTTTATATAATTTAAAATTCTTAAATATATAATTTTATTGATTTAAGATCATGCTTTTTTCACTATTGTGCAGCCCTACTTTAAACTCACGGCTGTTTGTGTGTCTGTAGCTGACAGCTGGCCCATGAACTTTGACGACAGCAATGCTCGCAGCGACTGGGGTTGGAAGCACGACTACGATCTGCCAGAATTGGTTCAAACAATGTTAAACTTCATTGGCTCAGACTCTAGAATCGCTCAAGCCAGCTGAGTCTGATCTCTGACACTGAGCATTTGTACATATCGGGTGGAGAGACAGAGAAGAAAGTTCCATGGTCTGTAAATAGTTGTTTCCTGTATTGGAGAGCACATGATGTTGTAGAACTGTAGATCAAACTGAGGGGTTGGGTCTCTTATGGTCACGGTAGAACCTCCTACAGTTCTATCAGTGATCCACAGATCTTTTGAAACTTGACTGGTGAGGAAGATAAAACGGAAAAGCCTACGTGATTCTCCGGTGTTCTGCATTGAGCGATAGGAAGATCTTTGTGCGTGTTTTCAATCCAAACAGAAACTAAAATCCAAAAATGAATGTGGCAGCTTTTAAACCTGTTGTTTTTAACCTCTCATGAGTTTCTTTCCTGATTTTATTTATTTACTGTTTTATTTACATTTTTGAGGAACACAACATTGATAGAGATGAATGTTCAGATCGGTTTATGATGATGAGAATTTATAGAAATTGTTACAAAGTCAAAAGATCAAGTCCATTCTGCAGTGAACAGTCAGAACTGTTAAAGAGGGAGTGGCTTAAATGTTTGTCTTCAGGGGCAGCGAGGGGTGTTTGTGATAAATTATGTTATCAAATCCCTTTTGGCTGCTTTTCATCTCGTGCATCTATTTATTTAGTCTTTGAGATTTTTGCTCTGCACCACTGCTGTGTGTTAACAATCACGTTTGCTTATTTGCAAATAAACATTCTCACTGTGAAAATGTTATCCAGTATGAAGAGACAAGTGGAAAAAGAATGTTAAATTATTGCTTTTTTTTATTAAGCTTTGCATTGACATCTTTTGTTTTTCTGATCACAACTTGAGTCAATAAAGCTTTTTTATTTCAAAACTTTGGATTGCCCTTTATTTTAAGTTAAAAGGTAATGAATAAAATACCAAGGTTATGGATATACATGTAAATCAAAAGCAACACTGTTTAAAGCGATGTGAAAGTCTGTTTTACTTTACTGGTGTTTATTTGTAGTTAAAGTGGTTCTCAGTTCACCAGAAGATATTGATACAAATGTTCATGTGACTGGCTGATCTGACTTTTGACAGTAAATTTTCTTTATGTCAAAGCATCATAAATCATGTGGATTATCTGCAGTAATGCTTTAAGCATGTTTTGATTGGACTCCAGCCATGTAAATTGTTTTTTTAAGACGATAGTATCTGATATGTGTAATTATTTAGATTGCTAATGTATAACAGCAGGTTACATAATCTGTTAACACACACAGAGCTAACAGACGACTTTTACAGAGTGGGACGACATTAACACAAGCCCTGATAATGCTGATATGGAGTTATGCAAAAAAGTGTGTATATGTGTGTGTCTGAGGGGGGGTTTGGCAAAAGCAGCAGGACCACCTGTAACATGAGAAGGTTTATAACTTGAGAGACGCACCAAATGTAATTTTATCTCATGCGACGTGTGATCAGTCGACACAAATAACAGCTGTTTGTTGATGCTGTTGCTTAATGTGACTGATTCACAAATATATCATCAAAAAAATTAGATTTAATCATATGTGTGGGAAAAATATAATTACTGAAAACTATCTTTTGTATCATAAAAGTCACTGTTCTTAAATACTGTCTGTAACTTCTTTCACTTGTCAGGAGTTTTCACTCTGTTGCAATGATGCTGTTGCATAATAACTGATGACTTCCATTATTTCATACACACACACACACACAGGACATGCATTCTTTATTCTGTTTCACAAATGAAGACATCCCCAAAAGAAGGTTTTTGCTCCCAAAATACGGCTAAGTAAACATACACACATTTGAGCTATGTGTGTGTTACACTGAGATGTAACACACACACACACATACAGACCCACGTCTCATTGATTATGTAAAGCTCTGTTTGGCTTCAGTAACTGCTGTCTGTCTGACAAATGTGCCTCACCTTTGGGGTGAAAGGACAGCTTTGGGTTTTTCAATGCTTGAATATAAATGTTAAATCATTGTGATGTTACACATGTCTACAGGTTGGGTGATGGACGTTTCTACATTTGAATCAGATTATCCCTACATGCATCTTCTTTAAATGCTCAGTTTACCATGATTTAAATGCGAAATAACCAGCAATGTTTTCCATAACATACAATGTTTTCCATAATTACATAACACTCATTTGCATGCCTGGCCATTATGCCACCTAAGCCCCTCCCACTTGTTACTATCTCCACCCCCAAGGGCTTCCAAGAACTGAGCACTGAAGCTAAAATGTCATCTTATGTAAGCATCCATGCCTTGACACGCCTTTCAGTGTGTGCACTTCTCGACCAATCAGAGCGGTGGAAGAGAGACAACATGGTTGTTGACCCCCTAAATGTGACCCCACCCCCCCCATAACCCCCCCCACCCGCGTCCCACTGTATGAACATTGAATATCTGATCTGGCACGACTGAACTGTGTGAGACTAAGTATAAACATGTCTGCTGAATTTCTTAAGGAGGGAAATGCAGAAAGACTGCAGGTGTCGCATGGAAATCACCAGAACGTGGGAACGTGGGAAATGGGAACGTATAGCAACCACACTTAACAACCCATATAATGGCTTCCCTAGTTACTGTCTGTCAACTGTCAAAAAAAGAAGTTTTACAGCACCTTTAATAAATGAAGTGTGAACGAAATTATATGCGTGCTCTAAAAATGGCCGATTCTTACTGGTGGCATTTTAAACGTGACACTCACCTCCAGTGTGTAGCAGAGGATCAATGACCAATAAGATTCAATAAGACATTAGCAGTTTAACTCAGAACCACATGAATCACTCGTCTCTCTTCACTGTAGATCAATTATTCAGCCTTTGGCTACAGCCCGGCCCTCAACTCCATTAAAACTCACATCTGATAGTAATGAGAGTTTTTCGTTCAAAACAGGGTCATGAAACACTCATATTTCAACACTGACAGCAACAAATTGTCAGGGTTACTGTAACTAAATAACAACGTAATATAAGTTAATATATTCAGGTTTCTAAGGAATGTCACCTACATAATCACCACATTTTGCTACATAATTCTGTAGCAAAAACACTTTCATGGAAAGTGACACTTTAATTTAGCATATACATTTTTAAATAGCACAACTCACTGTGTATGGATATACAGGTAAAGCAAATTTGTAATTATTATAGTTAGTCGGTGTCTAAAATTTACACATAAACACCCCCAATAATTACAGCACAATAATTTGTAGGTAATTATAGACTCGTGATTCAGTGTTATGTAGTTTATTTCAGGTATTATTACCTTTTCTTTGAGGTTTAGAATAAATGCATAAACAGTACAGCTGTGAAATCCACAATTATAGTGTATTTGTATAAGTGTATTATTAACCTAACATGACACTGGCATTTATTGTGAGTAAAACATTATTTTTGCTTTGACATTCATATATTACGTTTTATTCCTGAACTTGCTTTGAAACCACTTGAAGAAATGACCACAATGTCTTATTTATAATTAAATTATAGTATAAATTATATTATATTATAAATCACTTTCACATTAATATTAATAACACATTGTCTACCAGTTGCAATTATTGGTCAAACATAAAATGTTAATTATAATAATATAACGATAAATATTCATGTACTCGTTAATATGTTGGTGATATTGTGTTAATATCTATGAGCTTTTGTACAGAAAAAATGACTGTAATTTAAACACGTTATTATTATAGGAGGTAAACTCACGCCATCTACTGTTACAAACAAACATGGCTTAACAAAATCAAAAATGACGTGAGGATGATGATACAAGTTCGAGTAAAATGTAATAAATTCACATATGTAAGATATTATATTTATAAAAGTGTGTCATTTGAAATATGTTTATGAATGCGATACGTTTATTATAATCAGGCACAGAAAGGACAGACCTGCCGGCTCAGCCACATGCTCGAGGACCCTTTAAGATGTCCATGCTTGCCGAACGTGAGTTTATAATTTGTAATATATTTTAACATTATATGTCCATATTTGTTCACATGTTTGTATATATATATGCATTAGTGATCAACCTTTTATTATTTTATTGAGAAATCATATTTGAATCGGATGCATTTAATACATTTTAGCATTCCCGAGTAGTTCAGCATATATGCTAGCAGTCAGCTAACATGTCTTCTCAACATCAAGAAGAAATCAAAGTGTCAGATGTACGCTGCACCTCACTGACATATTACACGTTAATTTAACGTTACATTTGTCGTTTAATGTACTTTGCATATAAAGACATTATCGTTTAAGTGAATGCATGATTTATTATCGCTGTTTTCTTCAGCTCGTCGTAAACAGAAGTGGTCTGTGGATCCCAGAAACAGCTCGTGGAGCAACGATGAGTCGAAATTTGGACAGAAGATGCTGGAACGGATGGGTTGGTCCAAAGGAAAGGTAAGACGTTTCTTCACACCTGTAACATCTGAACGTGTGTGATGTAGTTAAACAGGATGTCAGGGAAATACACGCAAACTTCTCTGTTAGATCATGTCCCGGGAGTTTTACAATTTACATATGCAATGACATATACGTTTTATCATTATGTGTGTTCCCTGGGAGTCGAACCTGCAACCTTTGTGCTGTTAAGAAACACCAGTAATATGTAATAAAAACATTGCACCGTGGAGCATTTGTCACTAAAACTAATTCCTTGTATGTGTAAACATACCTGACAATAAAGTTCATTCTGAAATGGACCTATTGTTTAGTTTTACTCGTGCTGTTGGTTAGATTTGGCAGTAAATGGTGTGTTAAAGTGATTATGTGTCAGATGTCATTCCTGGTTTGTTTGTTTGTTTGTCTAACAGGGTCTTGGCAGAACTGAACAGGGGGGCACAGAACACGTAAAAGTTAAAGTGAAAAACAACACTCTGGGTTTGGGCACTTCAGTTAACAATGAGGTAAAAATCGTTCCTGTTTCTCTCTTTGGCTTTGAGTTCAGTCACAACAGTCAGTGATGATGATGATGATGGTGGTGTTGTCAGGACAACTGGATTGCCCATCAAGATGACTTTAACCAGTTGCTGGCTGAGCTCAACAGCTGTCATGGACAGAGCCAGACTGACTGTAAGTTGAGTTTTACTGTTTACCACTGAGCTGAAAAGCTGAAAAGTCTCAATGTTCACCAGGTGGTGCTGTTGTGACATTTATGGTGGAATAACATAAACGTGTTTGTTACTATAAACAGTCATTTCTACTTCAGTGATGTTTAGTGGTACACATTTAACACTTGTGTCAGTATTTTTTATTACTATGTTCCTGTGATTTTTTTATTTTTATGATTTTGTTTGTTTTCAGCTCCCACACAGGAACAATCTCAGACTTTCAGTTTGGAAGAAAAATCGAAGACGTCTAAGAAAAGAGTTCATTACATGAAATTCACCAAAGGTGAGATCACACAAATGTGTTAAACATCTTACTGTTAAATAACTGAACTGCAAAATGAACATGGATTTTAAACTGGAATTATGTTGAAAATAATAAAGAAGTGACATTTATCTAAGATGATTCACAAATAAAGAAGCACCTTTTACCTTAAGTTAACAGGAAGCATGCGGCTACATTTGGAATAGTTGAAGAATCAGCTTTAGATATAGTTTTATTTATTAGTAATTATTATTATTATTTTGTGCTTAGACGTAACATCAGAAAGAAGTTTCTCTATAACTAGTGAATTTGTGAAAAACCAAAACATTTTGTTACAAGTTATTTTTAATGTTTTCTGTAATGAGTCCCCCCCAACCCCCCCATTGGTACAATCCATCACTTCCTGTGTTCAGTAACAGAATGTTGCTATGGCAACTGCTGCAGTAGGTTAGCTTGATGAACGTGTTCGGTCAACTTAACCAGAAGTCTGGGTCACCCCAACAACAGGGAGTCACTGCGTACAGAAATCTACTGTTTGTCTGAAAACCTGCTAATTCTGCTGAGTTTGATCTGCGGTTTGTGAACGATCGCAATGAATGTTTAACGGTATTGTTAAAAATCAGGGCAGCGTGTTTGGTGGTGGTTTCCTGTGAGTGAGGAACTCATGTAGTCTGACCATTGATGGTATTTTTACACACCTCATTTTCCATGATGGACGTTAATAAAAATGTGAGGAATGTGGGGAAAAATCGTCCTGTTTCCTGTGAGCAGCGCAGGCCAATGCGTTCACCGCTCAAAATGGCTTCAGTCGACACCTGATGAGATTCAGAGATAACACTGCTGCCAGAACAATGTTGTTGTTGTCATCTTAACTCTGTTAAACGCTGTTAAACATGCAGGGCATGTTATCTGTGGATGTGTTCAGATACGGAGAGACATCCCACACATCTCATCTCATCACCTCCTTGCTAATTGGACAACCTCAGTAACCTCCTGTCCGTGACCTCCTGTCCGTGACCTCCTGTCCGTGACCTCCTGTCCGTGACCTCAGCTCAACTCTGATTGGTTGCTTGGTGCCCTCTGCCTCCATATGTCACTTATGTCTTCCTGAGTTGAAAAAGCATCACTCAGTCTCATTAACAGAAGTTTTTCTTTTCTGGGATTGATCCTGTAACTCTTTAAATGTTGATTCTTTCACTTTGATTTACAGCAATTTTGCCAAAGCTGCCATGACACGAGACCTAGAAACATGCGATCTCTGTAACGTGATCCAAACAGAAACTTTTATCTACTGAGGCTTGTGTTGCGGCGTCTGACAGTGGAACTAAAGCCGTGTAACCAACCGCCTTTAAAATGTCAAACACAACGTTTGTTGTAACTGCTGATATACGGGTGATTGGTTGTCATGCCAATTGAGTCGTTGTGCGGTTCCGTCAGGGTTCCACCCACGTCCCCTGCGGCGGCTCTGTTGATTGGATCACGTTCTGCTGATATTAGTTGCTCTGTAACCCTTGGAAAACCTCATGGTTTGTGTTTCCTGGGAACGCCCAGCTGAAGCCGTTGCCAGGACAAGACGTGAGCGATTTAACAGAATTTTATCCAAAGGTTAAAAGTTGTCCTGGAGCTTTAAATCTCTGTATTTTGCCTTCCTAGAAAATGTAAATACTTTAATTCACCCTTGAAGCAGCAAATGTTTGATTTTAGTTTTGTAGAGGATCAAATTTGTGGATGCATGGATTTTTAAAATCAAATGTGCAATTTAAGTTGCACTGCCAGTAGGTTCATTTGCATAATGTTGTTTAATTGTGTACTTGCATTGTCACAAATGTTTCCAAGAATTTGTAAATCGTGAGTAATTTCTAGTCGTTTGACGTCCCCGTTATGCCAGTTTTCTGCATGTACTGCTGTAGACATGCAGACATGTACTGCCTGTTGTTTTGTTCACACACTACAGATCACAGTTATTTCCCCTTACCAGCAGGTTCTGTGTATTATGTCTGATTGTTGCTGATATAATTAGACTGTTCATATTGTGCTTAGTTTGTACCTCAGTAATTAACGTTGTTCATATACAGTATGTTACACAAAAAAACTGTGGTTATATTTAAATGTACTTTTAGTATGATTGTTTTAAAAATATAATGTACTGCACAGCATTAACTCATCAGTTCATTTGACAGCCACATCTGTAATAACTTTGTATCAAAACGTTACTTTCCTTGTGGCTAATTTAATTGGAATAGCATCTCATTCTTTTGTGTTTTATGGTTTGATGACTTAAAGCTGCAATCTGTAAGTTTTTCTGTCTGTCGCCGTCTCTGTTTGAAACGTATGATTGCAGGTAACTTGTAGTTTTTGTTTATTAAAGCCAAAATGACATTTCCCAGGAAAACGGACCAGTTATTATTATAAACATTTAATAAACATCAACACTGGCTTGTTTTTAACATGCTCTATAACAGCTTTTTGTTTATTTGTTTAATAAATTTATTTTCTTAAAGTATTTCTTCAGTTTCAGAAATCAGTTTATGTATCTAAACTGTGTATATCTCTAGATGTTGATGTTTATTACATTGTTTATTCTAGATGTTTAGTTCATGTTTTTGGATTGATTTGTAATGAATAGTAGCGAGATAGAAGTCCTTCCTCACACACAGGATGAAGGTCGTGAGGAGGGCCGGAGCCCTGAGGAAGCTTGTTTCAAAGATTGATGGTTTTGAAAACTCGAGAAAGGTACCAGCGTCTCTAAACCAGTCTCCACACAGGCAGCGTAAACCAGTAACCCAGATTTAATTGTCTGCCCATTTATCAACTGATCCACTATCTTTTGATACCAGTTAAACTGGGAGCACTTTATCATGTGAGCGGCTGAGTGGGCCAAAAACACTTCTAAAGATTCACAAATAATTAACCAGATTTCTTTTGAGAGACAAAACCAGCGCATATAATATTTGATTTCTGTTTCCTGCTCAGGCTGTGAAAGAACATCTCCGCTTACTGATCTGACACCAGAACCCTTTTTCCTTGAGTAATTGTACCTGCGAAGCTTAGAAGTTCTGCAGGAGTCTTGTGAGGCGGTCAATTAGCATGTCGCTTGTCAGCTTAGCAAGTCGATCCAAAAAAGCCGCTCTGATTGGTAATCTGGTTTGGCCGGAGTTTGATCTCATTCGTTGGCATCTTGTGGTGACCTTGTGGCGTGGCCTTCGCTAGATGTTCACTGTGATCGTTGAAAAGCTTGTTCAGTCTGGCCTTTTGTTTAGGCTTCTTTCAGAATAACTCAGTTACTTAGACAAGGTCTCTCCTTTGAAAGCCACGATGAAAAAGACGCTGGAGCAATAAATAAGAGCGTGTTATCAGGAGCCCTCAGAGGAAGAGGATGCAGCTGGAAGAACAGGACTTGAGTCTGAGACGGACTCCTGGAGTCTTTGAGCTGCTGGAAAACGGGAGGCGTGAGGCGAGGTCGCCCAACTCAGTTTGTTTTTCCTCGGCCGTTTTATCCCCCACCACCTTTTCACCTTTCCTCCCAGCAGGAGCACAAAACCTGTGACCTTCGTTCCTTTAAATCAATAATTTGCCCAGTTCAGTGGCGCTAGAAAAATATTAATTTGTGAACAGGTTGCGTCCGGAAACATCTTTTCATCTCTCCAAATGTTTTGGAAGTGCATAATAAACACGCTTCCCTTTGTAAATCACAGAATATATTTTGCCACAGGAGCCAGTCGGCTAAGAAACCCACAGGTGATGGAGTCTCACAGAACCAGATTTGGAGCAGAACTCGAGTGTGTGTTTATATAATTATTCTGTTATGTGGTGTAATATCAGACCTTTAAAATATCCACCTTTTTGACCTTTTTTCACAGGAAAGGACCTGTCCAGCCGCAGTGAGACAGACTTGGCTTGTATTTTTGGGAAGCGAGCGAAACAAGAAACAACAGACCAAGAGGAGGTGAGAAGTGTAACACTTTTCTGTTCCCTTCCAAAATTTCATTCACTTCCACTTCATTTAAGCTTCGTTTAAGTCGATTGGTTGAACCCAACATCAGCTGTGAGCGTCCGTGACGTCACATGACCCGTTTGCGAGCCGTTAACCAGCCGTGTCATAGCGTGCCGTCTGACTCCACACGCTCACTGCAGGCAGGGGTGCCACATTAATCCCTTTAACGGATTTGAGCGCTCCCTCTCACCCTTTCACCACGTCAGCCGCCTCTGTGCCCAGATCAGCTGCTGGTTTCTGATGGTTGCTGGTGGGCAAGATCAGAGTTTATTTATCCTCCATGTCCCGCTACAGCAAGTAGTGAAATAAGTAAAAACAGAATTGCTGATGATCCCTGAAAATCTTAGAAACTTAGTTTGAAGTTTTGGAGGATTATTGTGGAGTTTTTGGCTTACATGGCTGTAATAGTTAACAGCTTTAACTCGGTTGCAGGCGGTTTTACCAGCCCTAGTTGTGTTGTGTGTGTTTTCATTCAAGGTCGTTTTTGCATTTGTTGTTATTAATATTATGGCATGTTAGTTGGTATTATGGTATAATAGTTATGATAGTTATAATATTTATTAAGCCATCATAGCATTTGGCATAATAATTACGGCAACTTATGACAAGTTGTAGCTTAAAATGTGCTTGTTTTGTGTAAAGGTAGATTCATGTTTAAAAATGTTCTTTTCTTACAGTTTTTATTCTTTGTATCAATAAACACAAGATTCACAATTACATATGCAAATTTTGCAGTGACATCACAGATCTAATTTGATTCTGAATGGCAGAAGTTCTGATAGTATTACGAATGATAAATGTATGAATACATCAGTTTAATTTTACGATTACAAAACAAATTATTTGTTAAAGTATGATTGCATTCTGCAGTTAAATTGAGGTGAATTAGCAAAATGAATTGTGAAGAATAATGCGTGTTTATAGTACAAATACAGTCATTCCTCGTAAGTAGTAGTAGTTTCATAAATTCATCGTCAATATTCGTCAAGAAACGCATCAAACGTAATTGCACAGATGAGTCTGTTCATGAGTGAGTTATTATCTGTCTGTGTGTGTTTGGGTTTCAGTTATCTAGTTGTTAAGCGCCTGTGTTTTTGACTGCAGATAAACTCATAGATGTGCTGAGATTTTCTGATGATGGTTTATATGGTAAAAATGCTGAAATCTGAAATAGGGCTGAAGAATTGTGAAAATAAGAGGCATGTAACATTTGTATATTTTGTGCAAATGGGTCTTTGTCATGTAAAAGTTTTATATCAGTATTATTTGCTCTGTCTGTAATGCGCGTGTGCATCAAATAAGACAAAATAATCTTGCAAGCCGCATGTAATGCGCATTGACTCGTGTTCCTGCCTCTCTTGTGACAACGCATGCCTCAGTGTTTGTGACATCACAGTTCCAGGTTCATGAGATGTACGTGCTGCGGGTCTAATGCGCCGCTGAACCGCCCGTTTACTGAGGAACCGCAACACAATAGCGGCGCTTCAAGCTTTGCTTAAAATTGGATCTGCGGGCCGTGTGTTATTTCTGTTTTTTCTTCTGCTAATCGTTTTGTTGCAGTTTGTTATTGTGTTGCTCTGGAGGGACTTCATCGAGCCGATTGAAAACCAATCCGAACCACCGCCTCACAATGGTGTCCCAGGGGGCCGTGCGGCGATGGCTGGTGGCAAGCCCTGTGAAAGAGGGGCAGTTAGGCTTGAGGAGGAAGGCAGTGAGGGGGTGTTTGTTTGCGTGTGTATTGTGTGCTTGTGTGGAGACACGTTTTTACCTCAGTTCACAGGTGCATCCTGGGTTCATAACACGACGACATGAAACCTTGATTCTTTACATACGCTTAATGATAAATGCCAGTCCAAATGACATCTTCAACCTTATTTCATTCCGTTTATGTGACCTATAAAGTACATGTGATGTTAGTTAGCAAAACCAAAGATTGTGTCATTGTCAGATCATATTTGCAGTTAGAGTTCATGCTAAGTGCTCAGACAGCAGCATCTGCTGCTCTGTGTCTTGGTCGTTCTCTC
>JBAJNP010013113.1:0-12525 GCA_036877545.1 Yasuhikotakia modesta | reverse complement strand
CTCTTTGTTTATTCTTCAGTCTCAGCTGGAATTAAAGGCAGGATCCCAGTTTCCATTTAATTACATGTGCAGTTATGACAGAGTCGTGTTTTTTATTGAAAACGCGTGTGTGTGTTTTAATAATAATAACAATATATGACAGTGGTCCACAGATTTGTTTGGACATTTAAGTCACACTTAAACATGTATATATAGAACTGGATTAAATAACAAACTATCATAACAAGTAAAAACTGCCCTGGAAACAAATGATGCTTGACGTTTGTCAGACCTAACCTCACATTTCTGAGACAGCTGGTTAGTTTTAGTCAATATATGATGTTGATTCCCGAGGTTATACAGATGTCCACAGTTGCAGTTTACTTAGTCACATTAACTGATTCAACCACGTAACTTTTGTTTAAACATTTAAAACGCAAAAATGATATTATGTCTTGCACATGGTTTTAAAAGATAACTAAAGATAATTATTTGCCCTGTTGCAGGATCACACACACTGTTTAAATCTGACTTTATTTTACTCTATATAACAGTAGATATGTAGTGCTGCTGTGTTACATTGTGAGAAGGTTCTGGTTGTGGACTGTGGAATCATTCCTTCAGTGTTAGTCACTGAACTCTGAGACAAAACAGACTCAGACCCCCCCACACACACACAGGCTTCCATGACTTTTTCCTATATGCCTTTCTCTCCTTTTTAAGGAAAAATGCAGCTGTCGCCAAGAAACATGGAAAAGCAGAAACCGCTGCTGTTTAACGAGTGCAGCCGTTATTCAGTGACAGATTTCAGTTTCCTCAGGTGTCTGGATGATTTTTCTGATGCAGTGTTTCTTCTGAACAGATAAGATCGCAGCACAGCGTCTCTCAGACTTCTGGAAGCCTCCGCAGCTCTGGCTTATCTAACACACTCCATCATCAGTCCATTATCAGACTGTTATGCACTGGAATCAGTGTGTCAGATTAAAGTCTCTGTGCATCAGACGTTTCAGCATGAACTCGATATTTCATCCTCAAATTCTCCTAGTGCAAACATACACACCTCAGTGTGCAGTACTGCTGTTCTCCAGCTGTAGCTCTGAGAAACACAGAACAGATTTATTATTTAGATGACAGCACATGTATATCAGTACTGATGTGAACAGAGCAGTGCAGTGATGTATTATAAAAGGAAGAATGATTTGAGTAATAACATTTGTGCCGCAAAAAATGTGTTACCACAAAGTTAGCAATGACTGTAACAGACAGATTTACATGTACACACATTATTTTACTGTGTYTATATATGATTTACAGTGTGTGTACRGTACACATGAAGCCACACAAGAAGTGTGTGTGTGTGTGTGTGTGTGTGTGTGTGTGTGTGTGTGTGTGTGTGTGTGTGTTTTAAGGGTCCTACACTGACTGTAGTGTGTATGTATTTGTGTTTAAGTGTGTTTCTGTTGGAGTCTGTGATTTGTTAACAAACAGAAGTCACAACCCCCTCTTACTTTCATTGGCATTAAATCACACTTATTTTGCCTAAATACCCAATAAAACAGCTTTATTTGAAAGAATCTTAACAGCTCAGTTTTATTCCACACGAAACAGCCCAAACCTGATACTTTTTCCACCATAACAGCTATTAGACTCAATGAGTCTGCATTAAGCTCCTAATGTGTTCTAGTAATATAATCAACATTTAATGTTTAATGTGTTATAAGCCATTGATTTGTGAAAGAATTGAGGACAGAGTTGTGCCTCTGTAGTCCTACTGTGGTGTGAATATAAAGAGTTTCCTGTGCTGCTCTGCTGTCTTACGTAACTCTGTTTCATGGGGATATTTGCTCATGTCATTTAAATGCTTTGGAACTTTGGAAAGGATGTAGAAGATATCTTCTGTCCTCCTCTCCCTCTCACCGCTTCACTCACTCTTTTTCTTCCCTCTCTCCCTCTGTTAAACACAAGGGAAATCCCCAATCTAAATGTTCAACTCTTTCCCCTCTACCCAGCAGTACAGACTCATGGCATATAGCCGACACACACAACCAATCATTTTGCTTTCTTGTGGTCATGTGATTGCAATATTCTTTTGCATAGGATAAGAACAAAGTGTTCGTAGTTGTTCTGTGTGCAGGATTTTTTTATGCTTACATAAAGGTCTGTGTGTGGTCCTGGTTTTACTATGTTATGAAATGTCCCTCCTAAACATGAAGTGTGTGTGTGTGTGTGTGTGTGTGTGTGTGTGCAGGTTTACATGCACTGAGTCAGTTGTGAGTTTGCTCCAACGGATAATTTGGTTTGTTTATGGGAAGGTGGAATATGAATGTGTTTATGCTAGTGGATGTTCTGGTAGAAGTGACTCAGTCGTGGATTACCTCTGCCAAACTGGACTGGCAAACGTTTGCAGCTGGAAATAACTTGTGGTGCCCTTTAAGTGACTAAGTAAATGACTAAGTCCAGAAGCTACAGCGTGACTGTTGGTTTTGGTACAATGTCTGAAACAGTGATTCAAAAACTTAATTCTCAAATACGTTTGTTCACTCTGCTAATAACGTTAAATGCAAACATTTATTTTCTGTATCAACGCTCCATTCCTTTGGAGTTGAGCTGTGTGGCCTCGTACTGACAGATGTTTGGCTCGTGTGAATTTCATGAATGCACTTTCACACAACAACACAGGGGAGTTTTATTCCGTAACACTTTTTGCAATAATAAATATATAAAGGAGTAACTTCAATAAGTTGCTCTTGCTGAGTTTGTGAAGGTGGGGGTGTTTCATACACCCTCCACATCTTATCAACAAATAGCTATCAAACGTGTCTGCAGGATGGGGGCTGGGGCAGGGCATCAGTGTGGATGCGCAGCGCCGCCATGCGGACAGAGGAGGCGTTGCGGAGATGCTGAGGTTGAGGAGGGCGCAGCTGATGAAGGAGGGACCAGACTTCTGCTCGAGCTGAGAGACTCGCAGAAGTAACTTCTCCCGCACTTCGGTTTCTCTCGAAACATTCACTCCTTTTTGGACTTTATTCTGATTTCTGCTGTAGTTGGTCCGGAATGTTTGCTTGGTGACCCTGAACACAAACCAGCACCCCACGAAACTGAAGATTGGTGAGCCTGGGCTGGGTAAGAGGGTTTGAGTTCATGTCATTTTGGCTGTGCGTTACTGTGAGCATGAGCTGGTATGAAAGCTCAGATACTTTCTTCACTAGTTTGAGCTGTAACTCAACTGCACATCTTTCAGTCGTGCGCTAAACTGCGCATTTATTTGTTTGAAAAAAAGACAGAACTAAAAAACTCGAAAACTTGTTTTTTGATTTCGGAAAAAAAATGAAATGTACAAAGATGAGCTTTTATGTTGCATTATTGATTTCATAACTCTTATGTGTTGCACAGACCAAATCGTGTTAATGTTTCATCTGCAGCTCATATTCTCCTAAAGATCTTCTGTTAGATATAAAACTCATTGCGCCTAATGGGAAAAAGTTCACGTCTCAATTTTCTATTAGTGCATGTTTGTGTAATATAAAGAGCCCTTAACATACATGGTGTAAAATATGGTTTTATGTTAGAAACGATTAGTTACAGGATAAATGTCTAACTTATGCATGTTTGGTAATGCATGTATAGTATTGGAAAATATGCATTTACCCAACAGTTGAAGAATTCATGTTATCTGGTCTTTGGGATATGAACACGAATCTGTGGCCACATGCAGTAAATTGTTCATTTGTTTTAAATGTAAAGGCCGGATGATGTTTGTGCCAAAATGTGTTTTAATCGAGTGTCTAATTTCTCCTTTAAAACAAACCAAATTCAGCAGCGATGGACAGAAGCGCCGTAAATCCCTTAAATCGACTTTGTTACAGATTTTAGATGCACTAAAACATCGTATTAACTGTGATGATCAGCTACAGGTTTTATTTCTAAATACAACTAAATGCTCATATAAGAGATAAAGTCACATTTAAATCTATCTGAACTTCTTGTAATGAGAAAAATGTGTTAATATTTGTAGTGAATGTCTATTAATTACAAGGATCAGTATCTGAAAATGTTATTTCCGTCATGCATTGACTTTAATATAAATGCATGAACCAACATAAAATATAATGCAATATTAAACACATAAAAAGTAATAGTCAGTATATATGGACAGAAATCTTCACTTAAATCGTGACTATAATGAACTTATATAGTCTATATATATAGTGACTATATATATATATATATATATATATGAACTTATATACTTATATAGCCATTAACATTAAAAGCCAAATAAGGTTTATAATTGGAGGACGGCCAGCCAATTAGAATCAACTTCCGGGACGCAAGCCACGCCCACTAAAGGCGTGATTGACGTTCAGCAGAGAACATGTGAGGACAGACTGCCATTGTGATAAAGTGGTAAAGAGTCCTGTGTTTTCTCTCTCTCTCTCTCTCTCTAGATTACTTCTATTGCATTGAATGAAGCATTTAAAGCCATGATAGTTAATTCTCAGAGTTATATGTAAAATGATATTACTGTACTAGTGATATGACTAGTAAACATCATGGTAAGAATTGTGTGGCACAGGTTAAGATAAATAAGAATCAAACACCCACTTCCTGTTTCATTGGACAGTTAACTTCTACTTAACTAATAACTTCTGCTGAACTAAGTATTGCTGTATTGATGTTAACCTCCAGCAGGAGGGATTTTAAAGTGTTAACCAGGTTTTGTCTTGAGGTATATTTGTGCTTCAGTGGTGTTTACGGTATGACTGTAAATTGTGATGTTTTTACTCGGCTGTGCTGGTGACAGAAGCTCCCAGTCTGATGTGTTTGGACAGATCAGCTCATCTGTGTGTGTTTCTTTAGGAAGGAGAATGAAGATGATGGGAGTTTTGGCTCTCCTCCTGGTTCTTGCGAGTGTTCACGCGCAGAGCCAGCCAGGATGCACACGTGAGCGAATGTTTGCTTTACTCACTGGTGTTTCAACTAACTTGTAAAAAGCCATCAAAGAAATTTGTGGATTGATCTGCTGCTTGTTGGTTGATGTTGATTTTAAATATTCTTCTATGTTGTTTTAAGAGAAAGGTGACCTCATGAAAGCTTGTGTGTTTTCTCCATTCAGAGAAAGTGGAATGTCCCATTGATTTGTACTTTGTCATCGACACCTCGGAGACCATCGCGCTGCAGGAGAACCCACCTGGAAGTCTGGTGGAGAGCATCAAAGAGTTCACGACCGCCTTTGCCAGGAAATTAGAAGATGTGAATTACAAAGGCTCAGTTCAGATCAGCTGGTCTGTGGGAGGTCTTCATTTCTCCCAGACTCAGGTGATCATCAGCAAAATAACAAGTAAGGATGTATTTATCAAGAATCTGCAGCCCATTCAGTACCTGGGCAAAGGAACGTACATTGACTGCGCCATCACCAACATGACCAGAGAGCTGGTTCAGTCACCGTCCAAACCCAACGCCAAACGCTTCGCTGTGGTGATCACCGACGGTCACGTGACAGGAAACCCGTGCGGCGGGATTAAAGTGGCAGCGGAACGGGCACGAGACGAGTCCATTAAAATTTTCTCTGTAGCTTCGTCCAGGAATCTGGAGGAGGCAGGGCTTAGAGAGATCGCTAACTCACCTGTTGGGGTTTATCGTGACAAATACATGGCGGTCGATCTGACGGGAGTGCGGCCTCTTATAGTGAGATCAACAATTGACCGGATTTACGACACAATGGTAAAGCTATGCATATTTTATCTAGGTTATCTAATACAATTACCTGGTACAACATATAATAATGTCCTGTAAATGTAATTTTATAAAAAAAAATAAAAATTGTTTTTTTTTCTCTGACAGCTTCATATGGCTTATCAGGAGGTGAGATCATTGATTTATTTATTGATCACTGAATTACATCATTGATTTCAGGTTATAAACACTATTTTTACTTTTATAACAGCTAATATAAAGAAACATCATATGTTGCTATTCAGGTCTGATGTATGAATCATCAGATTCATGTGTTTATAACTGAATTTGTTCATTGGTTTTCAGTGTTATTCCTCCAAATGTTTGGAGACACCTGGACCTTCAGGTCCAGCAGGACACAGAGGACAGAAGGTGAGAAGATCAATCTCTTAAAACTACAACCAGCAACAAAGTCATTCACTCTTTTTCCCAGCGTCTAACATCAGGGTTGATGTTTATAGGGAGCTAAAGGTGATAATGGTGACCCTGGTCCCAAAGGTGAAAGGGGTCGTCCCGTGAGTATGAACTATTTCCCATAATGCACTTTTTAAAATACTTCATGTCAAACTAAAATAATTTAGCAACATAGCAACTCATGCTAATGCAATTTGTTTCAATGCAAAATGTCAAAATTTACAGGGAGATCCAGGAATAGAGGGACCCATCGGACATCCCGGGCCTAAGGTGGGGTTCTAACTTTCCTCATATGTAATCGGTCAGTTAAATGACTGATGATTTCTATCTGTACCAACGGCTGTTTTTCTGCTACTGTTTTAGGGAGAGCGCGGTCTCATTGGAGAAAAGGTGCGTTTGCTCAGAGAATCGTCTGTAGCATCTGATAAATGTGAAGACATACATAATCCTCCAAAAACACGTTTTTAACGTGCAAATTCTCTGACTTTTAGGGAGAAATTGGAGCTCAAGGGAAAAAGGTAAGTTCTTTATAAATAGTTGACTGACTCATTTTTTCTGCATGCAGAACTCTCATTGCGGCGTCTATTTTTAAATATTTACTGAACATTTTTATTTGTGTACAAGGGTGTTGCAGGAGTTTCTGGGCGTAACGGAACAGATGGGCAAAAGGTTAGTCATGGGAAGCGTGGTCTGAGTTATGGTTGGATAGTTTAAGTAACAGCTTAACTTAGAACTTGGATTCATGAAATATAAAATCAATATAAATTCTAATATTTTCACAGGGAAAAATTGGCAGAATCGGAGCCCCCGGCTGCAAAGGTGATCCGGGCGACAAAGTGAGTGAGTTTTTCCTGTCAGGATCTGTGTTATTGTTAAAGGAGGTCGCTGACAGATGAATGTGTTCTCACAGGGTCCTGACGGCTATCCTGGAGGCGTCGGAGAATCAGGTCTTCCCGGAGATCCAGGAGAGAAGGTACCTGAACAATCAAAGCTTCAAGCGTTTTTACGGTGTCGATTGGACTCGCTGCTCTCTGACGTCATGGTTTCTCACTTTGCTCTTAGGGTGATACGGGTCGTCCGGGAAAATCAGGTCCACCCGGCCCAGCCGGAGACCCCGGACCCAGTGTGAGTTTTCACAGCTGAAACATTGATTATTGGCTGTTGATGGTGTCGTAACGTGCTTTCTGATGCCCCCTACAGGGAGAAAGAGGAAGCCCCGGTACCCCTGGAATTCCTGGACAGAAAGGGTCTGCGGTATGTCTTCTGTCTTCATGTAAAATATTTTATTTTTAATATTATGGATGAATTATTATTTAGATTAATGTTTCATGTTGTGTTTTATAGGGAACACCTGGAGGCCCTGGACGTAAAGGAGATGCTGTAATGAGCTTTTATTTTGAAATAAATGTTAAATATTATACATTAAAATGTAAGATGACCTGTGTTAGAGTTGTGAGATTTATCAATGATCTTTAGGGTAGACGAGGGGACTTTGGACCCAAAGGCAGCAGTGGACCGGACGGGTCGAAAGGAGAGCGGGTCAGTCCATAGAGTCACAGAAAATGAGTTTGTGTACCAAATTTAAAGACTCTCTATTTAATAAAAGTCTGTATTCTATTAGACTCTATTAAAATGAGTTAGTAACTAGTTAGTCTCTCAATGGTAACCTCAGGTGTTATGGAGGAACATGTAAATGTAATGTGTGATACACACATATAATCACATGATTAATAAGGTGATTATGATTTGACAGGGTGAACCAGGTCCCGAGGGGCCGCGAGGTCTCGCAGGTGAAGTTGGAAACAAAGGCTCTAAAGTAAGTAACGTGATGTGACCGTCTGGTGATTATTACAGCGACACTCATGAGATCTCTGAAGATAAACGTTTGTTGTCCGTTGTTTTCATTTCTAGGGTGACGTAGGACTTCCAGGACCCAGGGGCCCACCAGGATCTCCTGGGGAACCAGGAAGAAATGTAAAAAATACATAATTAATATAGATTAAATCCATAAAGGTCAGATCTTTAGAAACATGAGTTTTGTTTTAAAAGACCTGCAGGCGCTGTCAAACGTTTAAAACTGGCTGTCTTTACACAGTCATGTGACGTTTTTATAAATAGTTTTTTTAATTTAAAGACGACTTTTATCTTTTATATTTAATTTAAAGTCATCGTACTGTTATGTCTAATGATCTGGAAGAAATTAACTTTAGAGATCGCCAAAATAATGTTACATAATTATAAAGCTTATTTCTCAGTGGAAAATGAATCATAAGTTCTTATGGAAAAAAAACATTCATTCACTTCTAAACTCTTCTGTCAGGCGTCATTTCTTATTTGTTTGACCGCCAGACCGTTTGCACAGGATTGTGGGACATCAAAGACAGCGTTTGACCGTAGCTGGTTAAATTTTGTGTGGTCGAGTGGTTCGTTTTTTCAGGATGCTGTCAGCAAACTTACTTTGAGAAAATATTCAATGTTACCACATACAATGTTGTTGTTATTATGGTTACAGAACAGAGTGAATTTTATCATCTTATAAGTGTGATACCATCATTAGTGCTTCATGAGGCAACAAACATGTTTTTTGTACATTACAGGGATCACAGGGTGACACGGGTGACGCTGGCCCTCGAGGTGACCCCGGACCCCCAGGACCAAAGGTACCCCCCCACACACACAAAATCTTCCTCATGGATGCAATTTTACAATTAACCTCAGTGTAAATCATTTATTTGCTTATGGAAAATGGTGTTTGTTTTCTTTAGGGTGATTCTGGCAGAACCGGATTCAGTTATCCTGGACCCAGAGGACCTACGGTACTGTACTCACAGACTGTAACGTTTTTGGGTTAAAATGAACAAACACTATTGAGCAGTTACTGAGCAAGTACAAGACAGTTCAATCTTACCCTGATTCTCAGTGGTTTGGTTTATAATGTGAGCTATTGAGTCGAGTTTCACAGGATGACTGTCTGTAAACAGGAAAATGAAGATCTGGATACTGTATCGCATGTCCGGGAACTGGACCAGCTTGTTCTTACAGCAGTTGTTTAGAATTTAAAGCTGTCGTCCGTGTTAGAAAAATAACTTTACAAGTAACCTGCAATTTTGTTTCAAACAGAGGTGGTGCTAGAGAGCTTTAAATCAACACAGCAGGACTCACAGTAACTTAAACGACAGTGTTGGTAGATCCTGTCATGTCATGTTGTTTATAAACTATAATGTGCTGTTTGTTTCACAGGGTGACAGGGGCGATAAAGGAGCACCTGGACACAGAGGAAGCAGAGGTGACTGTGGGCCAAAGGGTGACCCCGGCCCTAAAGGAACCCCAGGAGAGCCTGTGAGAAACCATCATGCTTCTCAGTAACTTTTTTAGATGATCTGAGATGATCATCCTGGAGAAACATTTAAATACCTTCAACAATGCAGTGAAACCTGTTGGGTTTTGATTTCACACCAGTACGGGGGTCTGATCATGATGTCACTGTGTTACAGGGAGAGCCCGGACCCCCAGGAGAGCCAGGAACAAGAGGACCTCAAGGAGGTCCAGGAAGAGACGTGAGTTTCTGTCGTTTCAGTGTTTACAGAGTGGAAATGTTGATGTGATTCTCAACATTTTACCTTCACGTTTTCACTCTTCACTTTATAAAAACAACCAGTTTTAATGTCTGTAATGTCTTTTATAATGTTTGTGTCTAATTTTAAGTCATCTTGGCTCCCCCTTAGAAGTTTGTTGAGGTCGTCGTTGAGAAACATATTTGCTATCAGATACAGTAACAGTAGTTTAGAGTTTGTCTGCAGTGAATTTAACAGTTTGTGTCAAATTTCCTTTTTAACAGGGTGATCCTGGCCCTGAAGGAGATCCTGGTCTTACTGTAAGTGCTAAAGCTCAGATTTGATCATCTTTAAATTAAACATTTATTAGGGATGCGTCTTAACTGATGTATTTATTTTCTTAGGAATGTGATGTGATGAACTACATCAGAGAGACCTGTGGATGCTGTGGTGAGATTCTTTGTCAATAACAATCATTTGGTTTCCCACCGAATGCTGGTTTAAACAAAAGACCTTCTGCTGTGTTTCAGACTGTGAGAAGAGATGCGGCGCTCTGGATATCGTGTTTGTGATCGACAGCTCAGAGAGTGTTGGGCTGACAAACTTCACCCTGGAGAAGAACTTTGTAATCAACACCATCAACAGATTGGGCTCAATCGCAAAAGATCCCAGTTCTGAGACAGGTTCAGTTCATGCCTTTTCAACTGCTCTTGATGTTTTTGATTTTAGTTCAAGATAGATTTTAGTGAAGATATAAAAGTTTTATCCAACATAAACATTTTTTGTTATATTTTTAGGAACCAGAGTTGGGGTTGTCCAGTACAGTCACAACGGAACATTCCAGGCTATTCGCCTCAACGACTCCAAGATCGACTCTCTGTCCGCCTTTAAAGAAGCCGTGAAGAAGCTGGAGTGGATTGCGGGTGGGACGTGGACCCCCTCTGCTCTGAAGTTCGCCTACGACAACCTGATCCGGGACAGCCGACGCGCGAAAGCTAACGTGACGGTGGTGGTCATCACAGACGGACGCTACGACCCTCGGGACGATGACAAACTGCTGAATTACCTCTGCACAGACACCAGCATCGACGTCAACGCCATCGGCATTGGTGACATGTTTGACCAGCCGGAGGAGAACGAAAGCCTGAAGTCCATCGCCTGTAAGAAAGACGGGAGAGTGATGGGCATGAGACGCTTCGCCGATCTTGTGGCTGAAGACTTCATCGATAGGATTGAGACCGTACTCTGCCCAGGTCAGTGCTGGAAACCTGTAACGTCTTAAAAAGACCCTGAAATATTTTAAAGGGACGTAACACTTTGTTTTTTGTGTTTTAGATCCTGTGGTTGTTTGTCCTGATCTTCCGTGTAAATCTGGTAAGTTTACCCAACTAGTTGGGTAGGACTTAGTCTCTTATAATAACATTCTGAATTGTACAGCAAACAGAATGTATCTGAATGTGTCAGACAATTTACATGTACTTTTTCAACTTCATGCTATATTAAAGCTGTGTTCTAATTGCCTTTTTCACAGGGTTTAAGCACCGGCCAAATACACGGCACAATATGTGTAATATTGTCCAGTTATGGAATGAAGCTAATAGCACGGATTATTAATCATAACTAGCTGGCTGTTATAAAATAAGCAACTAAAACAGGTTAAAATAACTCTTAAGATCTTATGTGCTCCTCAGAGGACATATTAATAATGCTTTCTCTAAAAATAAAACAAAATAACCAGCTAACCATTTTTTAACCATTTTTCCTTTGGTCTATTAGTAACAAAAACGTTAGAAATGTTCATTTAAATGTTCTAGGAATGTTCAAAACATCCAGTTTTTTAGATGCTTTATTAACGTTATTTTTGGTAAGAACGTTATTTAAACACTAATTTAACTTGTATGTTGTAACTTTTTAAAACGTTCCACTAACAACTTAAGGATAACATTTTTGATAGGTATGATTTATACGTTTAAGATGTATTTAAATAAATTTTAATTTTAGAAATATTGTGAAAAATGTTCTACAAACATCACTGCAGGAACATCTTGGATAACTTTAAAATAACTTTTCTAAAAATAACTTTTTAACGTTCAGAAATGTTTCCTGTTAGCTGGGGAAGCATCGCTTAGCATTGTGTACCTGCACGCCACCCCAAACGTTGCAGTGGGACGTTTTAGGCAGAGCCAGTTGCTAGGAGGCCCTAAAACTATTGTTTCAACACTCACTTGCAGATGATGTGGTGTCAGCGTGGAATGGGTTTTCCGTACACGAAGCGCTTGCAGAGGAGGGGAAGGACAGCTCCGCCCCCAACCCTGTACCGAGCGTCGCAAACTTAATCAACAATCTGCAAGAGGCCAAACACCCAGATAACTACACCAAGGCTATCGCTACATTAGCTTACTCAGCCCAGAGGGCCAAGCTTGCCTCTGGTTCTGAAAAACAGAGATGGACCGATCTGTTCATTGACTCCTTTAGAATCGTCTATTCTGACATGACAGGAGACCCAAACAAAGCTCTTGGCTTGTGCTAGGGTTCTGTTAAAGACGCATGGGATTAGATGTTTCAAAACCCACATTGATAACTTTCATTTTGAAGGAACAGGAAGCACTTGGCCTCGCTGTAGAGTTGTGACAGTCGTCAAGTTAAATGCTAGCTGGTCTACGCATGAATTTCCTTTTGTCATCGATTCGCCTTTGCGTTAACAGTTACAATCTAACGCAGTTGCTAAAACTTTTCTTTAAAATGCAAGACTAGCAAATCTAGCATGGGAAATAAATAGCATCATGGCTAGACCTACAATAACTATGCCACTTGTCTGTGCTAACCTCTGCTACAAGCAGTT
>JBAJNP010013112.1:0-12525 GCA_036877545.1 Yasuhikotakia modesta | reverse complement strand
ACACTCTCACACACACACACTCACACACACACACTCACACAGACTCACACACACACACACTCTCACACAGACTCACACACACACACACTCTCACACACACACACACACACACACACTCACACACACACTGTTGATTGCATTATATCGGCCATGTTTGTTTCATTGTAAGTGTGAAACGTGTTATGAGCAGTCAGTCATTCTGTATTGTGGAAATATTGCAGCAGGGGTGTTTGTAAACTGTGTTTGCTTGTAGTGAGTTCATGTGTTCTGATGTCTCAGGTGTAATGATATGAGAGTAACAGTGGAGTCTGTGGTGTTGTGGTTCCTCATGTCAGAACCCCCCCAGTTTATGTGGTCTGAGAAAACCAGCTAGTCAAACAGGTTAGTTAGCTGTGTGTTGCGCTCATACATCCTGCGGTTGGACCTATAGCACATCAGACAGGAACGTGTCAATGTTGTGTCAACCTGCAAAACCTGAAAATACACATTTTAATTGTGTCTCATTTTTGTCCTGTTTGTTTCACAAACCGAAATGAAAATATAATCATTATTTATTCTTTAATTCAGTGACTTCTGAGCAATAAGCTTTCCTGTGAGTTTCTGATGCTGTTTCATCCACTGAAATGTTCATCTGTCGCTCTGGGCTTGTCTGCATGAGCGTCAGTAAGAGAGCAGTCAGGACTGAGGTGTAATTCACCCAGAGGGGCAGATCCACAGGAAGAATTCATCCAACCAATAGCAGCTGGACACTCCCACCTATTACAGCTGCAGATGTGAGGAAACCCAGACATTTAAGGAGGCGACAGACAATTAACATTTATGAAGAAATCCACCATCCAGAGAGAAGATTACAGCTGTCAAATGATTTATATAATGCAACAACCGTTACATGATGTAGTTTT
Organism: Yasuhikotakia modesta; assembly: GCA_036877545.1. Classification (NCBI taxonomy): domain Eukaryota; kingdom Metazoa; phylum Chordata; class Actinopteri; order Cypriniformes; family Botiidae; genus Yasuhikotakia; species Yasuhikotakia modesta. The sequence goes on along the minus strand of JBAJNP010013112.1, from coordinate 11,623 downwards.
CAGCAGTGCTTGCTAAGGATTCAGATGTTTCTAATAGCACCAATTAACTCTGTGGTGTTTGTGTTCTCCTTAGCAACAACATGGAAACATCCTGACATCATGGCCACAAGCTTTGCACACACAAACATAACTCGCTCAAAACTAGTGCTTATGTATTATGAGTGTAATAGGATCAATAATCACCATTATTATACAGACTTTTGCATCCCTCTGTTATGTGACGGTTTAACAGTAATTAAGGCATGTTGTGTTTTTGCAGGTGGCATTGCAGGTGGTATTGAAATCTGCATCACATTCCCCACAGAATATGTGAAAACTCAGCTGCAGTTAGATGAGAAGGCCAATCCACCGCGATACAGAGGCATCGGTGAGCCACAGATCACACACTCTGTGTTTGCCATGATAGTTGTGTCTGTACTTTAGATCATTGTGGCTAAAGAAACACCATTCATCAGAAGTTCTCTCAGGTTTAAAGTTCAGGTTTCATGCTCTGATGCGCTTTGCTGCGTATCTGCGGCTGGACTTTAGATTATGGCCCCTATCTGCTGTGATCACTCGAGCACGTTTGTTTGTTAGCCAATAGTCCTGCTGTGATCCACAGAGTCACGTTCTGACAGTCTGAGAGTGTGTGCGCCGGTCATGGTCTCGTTTTGAGCTCATGAATGATTTACTCAACAGCTGGAAAACTCAACACTAAATGTTCCCAGTGAACTAAATACATGATTTTAATAATTCAAATCCCAACACGTTTCCTAATGACACACAATTGAGATGTATGTTGTACATATATACTGTATAAGGTAACCTTGTGATCTTTTTCTGACGCAGCTGACTGTGTGAAGCAGACTGTACATGGTCATGGGGTGAGGGGGCTATACAGGGGTCTGAGTTCTCTGCTCTATGGGTCGATTCCCAAAGCTGCAGTGAGGTAAGAGCTTCTGCCCCCCGGGACGAGTAACGGTGGTCTTTCATAAGGCCTCATTCACAAAAGTCCTTAAAATATATATACCTTAAAAAATAGTCCATAATTACATAATCCTAACTATGAGCAAAGATCTTTAATTCACAAAGGAACATGTTTGTTCTCTGTAAACAAATCTTTATGTTCATGCACTGAGTATCTTTACAACACTTTTAAACTAAGAGTATAAGTAAACTGATTATAAATGTATGTGACACATACACATCATGTAAACATGCACAGGGTGTACAAACTTTGCAGCGATGTGATGTGATTTTGATGTGAAGATGTGCTGTTAAGATGTGATGTGATTTTGATGTGAAGATGTGCTGTTAAGATGTGATGTGATTTTGATGTGAAGATGTGCTGTTAAGATGTGATGTGTTCTCTGCAGGTTTGGGATGTTTGAGTTCCTCAGTAACCGGATGAGGGATGAGTCTGGGAAGCTGAACAGCACGAGGGGGTTAATCTGCGGTCTGGGGGCAGGAGTGGCGGAGGCTGTAGTTGTCGTGTGTCCAATGGAGACTATAAAGGTAAGATAATGATGATAATGTTCATACAATGAATGCATGTGTGTTCTGGGCTGTGTACACTGAGAGCAATATTCTGGTTCTAGTTTTTTATGAATCTGTTCGTTTCTTCAATGTCAGGTGAAATTTATCCACGATCAGACGTCAGCAAACCCGAAGTACAGAGGCTTTTTTCACGGAGTGAGAGAAATAGTCAGAACACAAGGTGAATGTTGAGCCGCAGCGCCACCTACCGGAGAAACGCACTTACAACGTTTCTATCTGAAAAGTTAACTGTATAGCTGGATAACTGCAAATAAAATGCTTTAGAAATTGTTTGTATTTTTATTGATTTTAATGTTTTTAAAAAACGAATTGGTGAAACTTCTGTGTTTCTGTCTGATTTCAGGAGTCAGAGGAACGTATCAGGGCTTGACAGCCACAGTTCTGAAGCAGGGCTCCAATCAGGCCATTCGCTTCTATGTCATGACCGCTTTGAGAAACTGGTACAAAGGTGTGTGAGGCTGTTTAACTGCTCATGATTAACTACTGATGGTTAGAGCTACTCAAACAGTACCTGATAAAATCATTGTTTTAAATCTAGGTGACAACCCTAATAAGACAATTAACCCTTTTGTAACCGGTGTGTTTGGAGCCGTTGCTGGGGCCGCGAGTGTGTTTGGAAACACACCACTGGATGTGATTAAAACTAGAATGCAGGTGTGTACATACATATGTCACATCATGACAGCTCTGAAATCATAAAGACAAATGCTGGATAAATGTAATATTGTTGTGATGATGTTACAGGGACTGGAAGCTCACAAATATAAGAGCACTGTGGACTGTGCGCTTAAGATTATGAGACACGAGGGGCCAGCAGCGTAAGTCCACAGCAAACCAGTACAAACTGCTGAAAATATGACTGGTGTACAGCTCACAATTTGCTTTAATATGCTTTGATTTTGGGGTGATATGGATTTAACTGCTGTGTGTTGACGCTCGTATCTTGTCTCTAGATTCTATAAAGGCACAGTACCCAGACTGGGTCGTGTGTGTATGGATGTGGCTATAGTCTTCATCATCTATGAGGAGGTGGTCAAAGTTCTTAACAAGGTTTGGAAGACCGATTAATGATCTTGACCAAATATGGTGATGGCCGAGGTCTGAGCTTCATGTTGTCATACTGATGAGACGACTGGAAACATTTTCACGGGGGCCAAAATATCTGCTAATGGCAGATGACAACAGAGTCACTGGAATGTACTTAATTAATGTACTTATTAGTACCCAACTAATGTGAGAAAGATATCAAATACTTGAACATTAGACTAAAGATAAATAGCTTTATTTTATCCCACTGAACAATTTTATTTTAGTCTTAACTCAGACTGTCTTAACTCAGATGTTTTTTTAAAACATTAGTGTTAGCATCTTAACATTTTCTTCTAGTTTATTATTATTATTTTACTAAAGTGCAATTTACCTTCAGATATACCACTTACTCTCTTACTCTCCACCGCAAACATTCCTGTTGCCCTCTGCTCAGATTCACTGCAACACAAATGTAGAAGCAAAAGATGAAAAGAATAGAAATGATCTTTAATTAAAAACAAAAATCAAGTGTTTTAATAGTGAGATAAATGTGTTTTACACCCTATAGTGGTACGTATAATACATGCACTTTCACATTTGGTAGTAATTCAGGTTTAATGATTATTTTAAGTGCCTATATTCATATATTTTGTATGACCTAGTATGCCATTTTTAGTAATTTTACTTGTTTACATTAAGTCATTGAATTACATTAAATTTCTCCCTGCTGAAACAACATAAAATAATTACATTGATTTAAAATGATGTCTGACTGTTGCTGGGTTTAAATACATGCCTCAGTAACTAAAATAAACGTCACACAACAGAAACTAAACTAGTTGCTTCAGCTAAGGGAGAGACGGATTAGTCTGAGAAATACCTTGTTAACTTATGCAAATAATAATGTGATAAAAATCAACAAATGTGGCCTCATAAATACTGATCTGAAGATGCCTTTAATATGATTTTTAGTTATTTTACGTTTCTGTTTCTCTGCTCTTCTACCTCAAGCTGTTTAAAACCTGATGACTAAAACTGACACTGTTAACATGACACAAAACCTCTGGAGACACATGCAACAAGGGACATTTTAAAAGTTAATGTCCACTTGTCAACATTGATTGTCATTGAAACATTTCTTCACAACAGAATGTGATTTGTAGTATGCAATAGTTTTAGAGTATTTAACAGGTTTCATTTAGCAAAGAAATTGTGACTGTGATTCTTCATTAAGTTGAAAGATATTAATACTAAATGAATACATTCCATTGTGGTTCTGTCCATCATATTGTTGCCAGATTAAATGTTGTTATTTGCCTTTGTAAACAGTGACACCTCTGGTCCATGTTGAGACAATAAAAGATGCAAACATAGGATTTTGTGAAAGACATCAGACTCATTTCAGATGTGTGACCTGCATAATGTGCCTTTAGCTTGTGTTGTGATTTAGAATAAATTCTGCTGATGGTAAAATGTGTCTCTGTGTGTATCTGTTTACTTCTGTATGTGAAGGAAATAAAGCTTAGAAAGACCACAAGCCTCTTTAATCAACTCAGTGCAATGCATTCAACATTAAAACACCATTAAACACTTACTTTACAGTATTCAAACACACACACATATACATACACAGACACACACACATGCATGCATATGCAATAGCATATATTATTATTATTATATATACATATATCACGATTTACACATTATTATATAGTATTAATGTTCTGTATATCACATCATGTGAAGCGCTCGTGCACAAACGCTTCATGACGTCAGCAGCGCCGTGCGTGACGCTGTATTGATTGACCTTGTGAAATGTCTCCTCACGCTCTCCGTAGTCGCGGGTTTATCCGCGCTCAGGAAACGAGTGTTTCGCGTTAAGATGTAAATATTAGTTTGGGTTGTATTAATACACTAATAATGTCTTCGAAAGGGACGTCGAGGGGGTTTTACTTTAACACTGTGCTGTCTCTGGCGCGCTCTCTGGCCGCTCACCGCCCCGCGCCGCTGGACAAGGTGAGACTTCAACTTCCGGTTAGCATCTGAGGCTATCGGCTAACACAACCAAAACAAACCATCATTTAATCACAGTCTGGGTTTATTTACCTCTTCTGAACTAATAATCGCGTGTTGACACTCAAACCCTGCATTTACTCAAAGATTCACACGTTTAACTTTCCCTTAAACGCGAATAGATGTGAGACGTTTATGTTGTCATATGTATCATGTAGTGTCTAATCGTAAAGTGAAATGACATCTTATGTAATTATAAATAATAACTGTGTTCATTCATTATTTTCAGTGTCTCACTTTTAAGTTTAAAGTGAAGAGTTACTGACAGCTAAAAGTAATATTTATAATCATTTGTAAGTGTAAAACATGATTGACAGGCTGCTGTCGGGATCTGTGTGTAAAATATAATGTGGTCGCTTAGATTTGAATGTAATGCTCACATCTGAACTGTTTTATTGTAACTAAGAGCTAAGAGTATTTTAGTCTGACAGGATAACCAGTTATTCTTGAAATGCTTTTGAACATACTGTTAACATCTGACTGAACGTGGTAAACCAGACAGAGGGTTGGGTGTGTTCCCCTTATGTTCTCAGAGAAACGTTTGTCAAACGTTTATCAGTCGAGCATGTGTATGTTTACATGTAGAGTACATGTGTGTGACACTGGTGATTCACATTCACAGGTGCAGAAGCTCCAATGCATGTGTCCGGTGGACATGCGAGGTGTTTTCCAGCTGGATGAGAGGAGGAGAGATGCTGTGATCGCTCTGGGCATCTTCCTGGTGGAGTCTGAGCTGCAGGTAACCCTGTTAACTCTGTCTCTTTAATATTACCAGAGTGATCAGAAACGTTATCCTGCATCACTGAATCGTGTGTTCATGTCTGTAGCACAAGGACACCATTGTCCCCTATCTGCTAGCCCTACTGAGGGGACTGCCGAGGGTGCAGTGGATTGAGGAGCACTCCGAGAGGAAAGGAAGAGGTTGATAAGCATCTGTTTGTTACGGCAGTGTCATATTTAACTGCTCACACGTAAACTTGTTTGTGTGTGTGTGTTTGCAGAAACGCTTCCTGTTGCAGAGAACTTCTCATTTTGTTTGGTGACAATGCTCTCAGATGTCGCCCAGATGGACGAGTCCATGAGAATTCAGGTGTGACTTTCACTGATGGTGCTTTTGACGTTCTGTTCATCTCCACAGCCTCTCTTTCATTAGCTCACGGTAGACGTGACACCTGCACTGAGATGTTCCCTGTCTCCTCAGATTCTGGAGGCTGTGATGAACCTCATGAAGGTTTTACAGGAATCATGTCAGAACATCGAAGGTCAAGAGAAAGGTAGATAAACTAACAGAGGTTTCATGCTCTGATCATATGTGCACAAAGCAACGGGGGGGTTTCACATTTGACATCACGTTGTCTTCTTCAGTATCAGATGATATAAACCTGCATTATGACTCCACAGAATACCTGTGTAAGTACACTGTGCCCTGTCTGCTGGGTGTGGTTCGAGCCTTCGGTCGCTACAGCAACACAGACGAGCCCCTGCTGTCCAAACTGTTCCCGCGGGTGACCCCTCAGCCTCTGGGTACAGGAGAAGGGGCAGAGGTGACCCGGCGCAGATCTTTCAACGATTTCCGCTCCATCCTGCCGAGCTCCCTGCTCACGGTCTGCCAGAGCGACACCCTGCGCCGCAAAACCAGCAGCGTGTCCAGCATCTCCCAGCAGGTACAGCCGCATCGCCGCCAGCAGGGGGCGCCTGTCTCTGTAATATAACAACTACCATATGCCAGCCCGTGTTTACAAACTTACTGTACGTCACAATAAATACAGAAAAACTCGAGAGCAACAAACAAATGTCACATTTGTACTGAAATGGGCTAGAATGTTTAATGAAGGAGAAGTTATGTTCGAGTAAAGTGTTTAATTTATAATGGCATTTGTATTTTTAGGCCAGTCCTGAGCGCGCCGGACTACCTCCCAGTTCACCTGCAGACCCATCCGCTCCGTATTTTGAAGGTAACAGCTTTACAACTAGTACAGTATGTTGTAGGACACTTTGTGGGTATTGAACATGTGTCCCATGATAAAATAGTATCACAGACGTTTTTGAGTTCCTCAAACTCAGTTCAGATCATCTGAGGTTTCTGTATCGGTCTATAAAGATGTTCTTTTTGGTCTTCAGCAGGCTCGTATCTTCCAGATGGAAGTGCTGTAGATCCAGATTACTACTTCTCCACCATCAGTTCCAGTTTCTCAGTGTCTCCTCTCTTCACGGGAAGCAGCAGTAAAGAGTTTGATGTTCCTCTGGATCTTCTGAGGAAGCTCCTGCAGATGGTCAGTGCTGGTGATGTCACACTGTAGTCATACCTGCCATGTGACGACACTCATCTGTGAATGGTCTGTTTCTTTCTCTTGCTGGCAGATTGACCAGTTTGTTGCAGAATCGTTTTTGAAGAGTTTGGATCAGGTTATGGTGGAAGTGCAGGAGGTATCTGTTGGGATGTGGAAACATCTAAATGTGTTTGTGATGTCAGAATAATAATCTGATCTGTGGACATTTGTTTGCATCTCAGATGAATCCGACAGCTTCTCTGTTCTACAAGACCTTCAGTGATCCGCTCTATGTGGCCATATTTAAGATGCTGAGAGACACCTTATACTACATGAAAGGTGTGTGTCAGATAATTATGATCTAGAAATAACAGACAGATGTTTTTATACATTCACACTGTAGCATAAAAAATGGCCAAAATCAGATCAGTAAAGATAATAAAAACGCTGATGTTGTTTGTAAAAGAGTCACCAATGTTTAGTGCATCTGTAACATACGAGCAGCCCTGCAGTGTTCAGTATACATGAGAGCATCTCTCAGTGTCCTGCTGTTGTCATGGTTTCAGATCTTCAGACGTCGTTCGTGAAGGAGGTTCATGACTTTGTTCTGGAGCAGTTCAGCAGCAGTCAGTCGGAGCTGCAGCGGATCCTGCATGACGTGGAGTCTCTCCACAGCGAGCTCAGCCCGCTCAAACTGCGCTGTCAGGCCAACGCCGCATGCGTGGATCTGATGGTGTGGGCCGTCACAGAGGAACAGGGTGAGAACGTGTGACGTGTGTGTGTGTGTGTGTGGTGTCTGTTGTGTGCCTCTAACCTCACGTTTGCTGGATGATCTCGACAGGTGCGGAGAACCTCTGCACCAAACTGTCTGAGAAACTGCAGTCCAAGACCTCCAGTAAGGTGATCATCGCGCACATGCCCCTCCTCATCTGCTGCTTACAGGTGCGTCTGAAGCTCCGCCCACCCTCACCGTACACCGAACATCACACACAACCCCTCAGAGCATGAGCAGAAACACTGATTTAATCCATTATGTTGAGGTGAACTTAAATCCCAATCAAATTATTAAAGCCTCAGATATGAGGTAATAAGGTGTGTGTGTTTCAGGGACTCGGGAGGTTGTGTGAACGTTTCCCTGTGGTTGCTCATTCGGTCACCATGTCTCTGAGAGATTTCCTGGTGGTACCGTCACCTGTTCTGGTTAAACTCTACAAGTATCACAGTCAGTACTCCACAGGTGAGATCTTTACTTGTCTCTTCTTATGATCACAACCATCTGTAAATTCCAGAAGCAGCTTCAGATGTTGAGATGTTGATGAATTTCCAGCAGGAACCGGAGAGATCAAGATCCATGTGACCAATGAACACTCTCAGTCCACCTTCAGCTCTCTGGGCAGTAAAAAGAGTCAGCCGTCCATGTACGAGCAGCTCCGAGACATCTCCATCGACAACATCTGCAGGTGATGGAAACATCAGTTCACACTTTATTATATCTGGTGTGCTGTGTAGTAGACAGACTCTATAGTACTCTACAGTATGACCTTTGCTGGTTTAGATAATGTTGAGAAAAACACAATCACTCCTTTACCTTTTGTGAAATGGGTCTTATCTAAAATAAATTACTAGTCACTAATAATTATCTTGTGTGTGTTGTGGTTATATTATCTTGTGTGTGTTATGTCTAGGTGTTTGAAGGCAGGTTTGATCATGGACTCCGTTATTGTGGAGGCTTTTCTCGCCAGCCTTTCTAATCGTCTCTACATCTCCCAGGAAAATGATAAGTATGTTCATCTTTTCATCTCTGTTCCTTCAGCTGTTTCCCATGAAGAAACGACGAGTTACTCATGATATTTTTGTCCAGGGATGCTCATCTGATCCCTGACCACACCATCCGTGCGTTGGGACACATCGCCGTGGCTCTGAGAGACACTCCACGGGTGATGGAGCCCATTCTTCAGATCCTTCAGCAGAAGTTCTGCCAGCCTCCGTCCCAGCTGGACGTGTTGATCATTGACCAGCTGGGCTGTATGGTCATCACAGGAAATGTATGAGTTCTTCATTCCGTGACACATACAGTCCGTCCAGCCTCTGTGATGCATTAAACCACATCAAAATAGAGTTTTTTTTGGTCAAAAGGTTTATTTCTGTTTTCTTTTGGCAGCAATACATTTATCAGGAGGTGTGGAACTTGTTCCAGCAGATAAGTGTGAAGGCCAGCTCCATGGTCTACTCCACCAAAGACTACAAAGATCATGGATACAGGTGATTCAAGTATTAATGTTGTTCAGTTCCCGGAGACTTTAAAGAGTGATTTTTTTCACTTGTAGTTTTGCATTTCTGTTTCTGGTGTTATTGTGCACAGTAAGAGCACCTGCTCTTCTGTTTGTGTTCTTTATCTTTCATCAAAGCGTATTTAAGTTCTACGAATGTTTAACTCTAAAGAACGTTTCTGCTGGTGAAGGAGGTCATGTGGACGGGGCTACATCATTTTAACCAGCAACATTAAAGCTTAACGTGTTGGCAGGCACTGTTCTCTGGCCGTGATCAACGCTCTGGCCAACATTGCAGCAAACCTGCAGACGGAGCAGATGGTGGACGAGCTGCTGGTGAATCTTCTGGAGCTGTTTGTGCAGCTCGGGCTGGAGGGCAAACGGGCGAGCGAGAGAGCCAGTGAGAAAGGCCCTGCCCTCAAGGTACCGCCAGCTCTGGTTTAGTAGAACGGTTGAATGTTTAGAATGAATGACTTAATTGAAGCATCTCTTCTGTTGTTTGGTCTTCAGGCGTCTAGCAGTGCTGGTAATTTGGGAGTGCTGATTCCTGTCATTGCTGTGGTAAGTGAGGTTTACTCTTGTGCCTAACTGTGTCATGTTTCCCTCATGTTATCAGTCCATCTGATCATGCTTGTTTCATTTCAGCTGACCAGACGTTTGCCACCCATTAAAGAAGCCAAACCGAGACTACAGAAGCTCTTCAGAGATTTCTGGCTGTATTCGGTCGTCATGGGCTTCGCTGTGGAGGGCTCAGGTCAGATTGAAGTGTTTTATAATGTGTGATGAGTGGATTGAAGGTGAGTTTTGTGTGGCTGATGTTGAGAGTGGTCTTCAGGTCTGTGGCCGGAGGAGTGGTACGAGGGAGTGTGTGAGATCGCAACCAAATCTCCTCTGCTGACGTTTCCCAGTGGAGAGCCTCTGCGCTCAGAACTGCAGTATAACTCCGCCCTCAAGAATGACACCGTGACGCCGGTAAGACTGGACATACTGCACCTGTTATAAAAGATCATTACTGAACTGATCCCTACAACATATGTACAGTATCATTTACAGTAGAAAAGATGGTACTTTTGAATCAGAGCATAAAGTTGTACCTGTTCAAACACAAACAGAAGGCTGAAACAGACAGTATGAATGTATGAATGTGACAGTATGAATGTGTTTGGTGTGATCTGTTCTCAGGCTGAGCTGAATGATTTGAGGAGCACCATCATAAACCTGCTGGATCCTCCTCCTGAAGTTGCTGCTCTCATCAACAAACTGGACTTTGCCATGTCCACCTACCTGCTGTCTGTCTACCGGCTGGAGTACATGAGGTATGACATCACACCCATCTGACGGTCTGACATCACAGGCTGTATCAGAGCCTGCTGTGACATCACCTCTGCTGTCATCTCAGAGTGCTGCGCTCGCTGGATTCAGACCGATTCCAGGTGATGTTTCGCTATTTTGAGGACAGAGCCATACAGAAAGATAAATCTGGTGAGTTACTGGAGCTACACGCTATTGAGGGAAAAATGTGGAATCAGAAACATGTTAAATAATGCGATACTTAATATGATAATATTGAAGTTTGTAAAATAAATTACACTTGTATTACGCATCACAGATTAAAGTAAAAAAAACACAGTAAAAAGAAACACAGTTTCCAAAAAGCATTTGTGTGAGGAGACATTTATGAGGAAGACGTGATTTTTCTCTACATGTTCCTCAGGAATGATGCAGTGTGTGATTGCTGTGGGCGATAAGGTTTTTGATGTCTTCCTGCAGATGATGGCTGACAAGGTAAATGAAAGACTGAGGTGTAATGCAAACATCTCACGGGAGGTTCATGTCTGCTTCTGTCTTCTCACATCATCTCTTTCTTTCAGCCCAAGACCAAAGCTCACGAGGAGGAGCTAGAATGTCACGCTCAGTTCCTGTTGGTCAACTTCAACCACATTCACAAGAGAATCAGACGAGTGGCTGACAAATATCTGTCTGGTCTCGCCGAGACGTGAGTTCTTAAATGAATTGTGTTGTAAACTGGGTTTAAAATAACAAATTGTGTGTGATCTCTAAATATATGTAGTTTTGATTATTGTAACAATCTCAGGAACATCTCATAAGATGCTCATTCTACAGTTTGAGATGTTTAATATTGTCTTTAACATTCTTCCAGTTTTCCGCATCTGCTGTGGAGCGGCCGTGTCTTGAAGACCATGTTGGATATCTTGCAGACTCTGTCTCTGTCCCTCAGTGCTGTAGGTTCCTCACATCACGCTCGGGTCAGAACTTCATTATAGCAGGTGTTTGTGCAGCATTACTGACTGTAAACTGTTCCTCAGGACATCCACAAAGACCAGCCGTATTATGACATTCCGGACATTCCGTATCGCATCACCGTACCTGACACCTATGAAGCCAGAGAGGTACAGTCACCACACCTGTGGTTGTGGATCC
>JBAJNP010013111.1:0-12526 GCA_036877545.1 Yasuhikotakia modesta | reverse complement strand
AGAGAGTGAGAGCGATCTAAACTCCGCCTCCTAATTCCTGGAAGCCAAGAGAGAGCCAATCAATTTCCTCTTCCAGGTGACATCAGTGGCTAACGGCACGGGAAGCCGGACAGGAAGTGGTCCCATTGAAAGGAGAGGGGCCACTTCCTGTCCAGATGTGGGCGTGTTTGCTACTCATCTCGAACCCCGAGCCGAACAAAATCATTAGTGTTCATGACACAGTGATCTGGAGTTTAACTTTCAGATTCAACGATGAATCTCTCATCTAGGCCTGTGCTTGTTCTGAGAGAACGTTTCTACGTCTCTAAGTAAGTCTCTTTCTGTGTCTTATAAAGTTTGAAGGTATAACATTTGTATTCTCAGTTTCTGTTGGTTTGAGCTGTGTGTCAATATGATGTTTTTCTGAAACCTTGTGTGTTTGACCCGTTTGTGTTTGGCTCTCATAAACCTCCCTTAAAAGACTGGCAGAGCACTTAGGGGGCTTTTAGGATGTATGCGTGGTCTCTAAGACACGGAGGCTGTTTTGCACTTGACATGTTTAGCTTGCAGCACATACTTGCTTTAATTTAGGCCAATCAATTCATTTAAATGGATCTGTTTATCCTCCAATAAATGCTGAGAATTATCTGTCGACCAATGAGAACCTCAGAAGATAGATTTGGATTCATATATAAACATAGACGCAGTTCGTAAGAAAGAGACTGACTTTGTGTGTAGCGAGGCTTCTCTCTCTCTTACGTTTGGTCTCGTTCGCCCGTCCTCCGCACTTGCCTTGAGCTACCGTGACACGGCGTTGTAAATTCACGGCGCTGTTGCTGGTAATTGTGGAAACGTTGTATAAATGTTTCCAGGGTTAAATTGGGTGTAGTTAAGTCATGCATGATATAAAATTCACCGCCAGTCACCTCAGTAGGCGTCATAAACTCGCTGATGGACCGTGACGGCGGTTCATCACTAGACTACGTTCAACACTACGTTCTAGTGTTTATGGGTGGAGCTTGTTTCGAACCCACAACCTTCGTGCTGCTAACACAATGCCCTACCAACTGAGCGACAGGAACACTCGCGTATTTAATGTGTTTAGTGTAACTGCCATTCTAGTGTTTATGGGTGGATTTTGTGCTTTAAATTTTGACTTTGCTTTTTCTCAGACGGAGAAAGGCAGTGCTCTCCACGAAGCGGCTCTCTTCGGAAAGATGGATATAGTTCAGCTACTGCTCGACTCGGGTATGTCCTTCGTAAATGTTTTACGCGCTCATGAGGTTGTGGAAACGGTTGTTTGTTTTATGTAGAGCCGCAGTGTGTTTAAACTGTGTATGTGACCTCTGACCTGACAGCTTCCCTGTCCATGGCAGCTGTGGAACAGGAAGTGGATATTTCCTGGAACTTCCTGTTGGAGGGAAGGGCGTTGCATCACCGCTGTTTATGCAGCGCTGAAGAAGAGAATTCAGTTTTGTCTTTTGTATGTTTATTGAGGGTTTAAGGGTTAAACAAAGTTTGTGTTTCACTGTTGTAGATTGTCATGATCACAAAAACCAAGTCAACATGTTTAAATCACTGTGGAACAAGCCCACAAATGCTGCTGTATTTTAAGGTTGTATGAACAGATTTGACACAAAAACAGAATGGATCTTTTTCTGTCTCATCTTGGTCTCTCTTTCCCACTCTCATTCTCTCTCTGTCTCTTTTTCTTGCTGTTTTTCCTAATCTTTCTTGCTCTCTCTTCTTGGACTCTCCTTTCTTTCTATTTCTCTCTCTCTCTCTCTCTCTCTTTCAGGGATTGATGCCAACATCAGAGATTGTCAGGGCCGAACTGCTTCAGAAATACTGCGAGAGCTTCCATCTCAGAAATCACAACAGATTGCTTCTCTCATACACGGTGATGTTGTTTATACACACACAGATCACAACCGGATGCTTACAGATTGATTGAACTTCACTTCAGGAAGTTCGTTTTAGATTGGGAACAATGGTTATTTGTTGTATACGAGAATTCCCTGTTCCCAGATATTCCCGGGCCAAAATCCTGACAATACTGTGTTTTCACACATTTTGTGGAACGTTATTTATATACAAAGTAAAATACGTATTTCTGATACTTAGTTGGTAGGGCATTGTGTTAGCAGCACAAAGGTTGTGGGTTCGAATCCCAAGGTAACGCATACTGATCAATTGTTGCTTTGGACACATCTGCCAAATGTAAATATGCCAATTAAAAAGCAAAAGGTCTTGCACTTTTTTTAGACGCTTCCGTTGATCATGTTATGTTTTCATTTATGTTTGTAATATGTTAATGTTAAGCCTGTTTATATCCTTGAACTGGTTAGTTCATTAATTCTTCCCATATATTATACAGAATAAAACTCCTACAATCCAGAGTTCACACCCTCATAAAGATATGATGTTGTTTTCTGGTTTTAGAATTAAACTCTTTAGCTTTTGTTTTCGTTCACTTTAATCCTAGCGTTACATTTTAATGGTTGGGTATATGCAGTCTTAAGTTTTAAGAATTCCTGTTACAGCTGAAAATGTCATATTTGACTCCAGAGGGATTTTTATTACCAGGACAGAATTCCTCAAAATTTAACTTCCTCAAAACGTTTTTCAACTTCCTCAAAAATTTTGTTTTTTGTCAGCGTGAAATGTTTGTTTTGAAGATGGAAAGAGAAGAACAAATGAACAAAGTACACAAACAAACTGACAACCAAACAAATAATGTGTAAGAAGACAAAAAATTTTAAAAACACATTTTAAACTCTTGAAAGGTTCAAGAGTGGTTTCTGTGACACAAGAAATGTACCTGCTTTCATTTCATTAGGTCCTATTTCTGCTGTTATATGCATTTGTTGTTCATTTCCTTCTCAAATATGACTTATATAAACATTTATTGTTTTATTTTCACTACTGTACTGACCTTTGACGTTTGAATCTTTCTTTTTAGATTATATGTCAGATTACGGCAAAGGGAACTTTCAAGAAGAAATATTACATCAGCGTCCAGTACCAACGCCTCGTACCTCTGTCTCCTCACCTGTGCCCTCACCATCTCTTAGACATAAAGGTAAGACTGTGTGTGAAAAACGACTTCAGCAGCTAGAAGAATAAAAGCCATGCAGAGATTTCTGCATATTCGTTCTGCATTTTACTGTATAGCGCGACACCTTGTGGATAAATTATTGTATTACAGCGCAGTGTTTGTCGTTTTGTTTTGGTTTTAATATTTTACATTGGTTTATTTAAATATCTGCAGGCCAAACAACAGGAACAAGTGGCATTAGAGACAGACATTAACATGTTTATTAATGGATGGTCATTATACAGTCTCAAAATGCATCCAGCAGCGCCCCCAATGGTCAGATGTTGCAGTGCAACCCGCTCTCGCTTATTCCCTTAGTGTCTGAATTTGTGCTGGAAAAGCGTCTTTTATTCCTGCTGTGGCATTTTATTCATTTTCCCAAGAAACCAGTTTGCCAGCAGACAAACAACAGTTACACATTTCAGGCAAACATGTCAATATTAAAAAATGAGAAAACAATATAAACGCAAAAGCTTTGTGTAAATGATAGTATATTTAAAACTATAGCGAAATGATATGATATAATACAACAATTAAAATCATGCAACACAGTTTTTTAAATTATACTTTACCATCATTTATACTTTACCATAATCATAAGATTGTAATATATGTTTTTTGACTTAATATATATCTAAATATTAATTTTAAGTTCAAATCGATCATTTGTGATTCTTGCTCTTTCTTTCTTTTTACTTTCACTTTCTTATCTCTGTCTCTCCCTCTCTCACTTTCTACTTTCACTTTCTTTCTTCTCTCTGTCTCTCCCTCTCTCACTTTCTTCTCTCTCTCTGTCTCTCCCTCTCACTTTTTACTTTCACTTTCTTCTCTCTCCCTCTCACTTTTTACTTTCACTTTCTTCTCTCTCTCTTTCTCACTTTCTTTCTTCTCGCTGTCTCTCCCTCTCTCACTTTTTACTTTCACTTTCTTTCTTCTCTCTGTCTCTCCCTCTCACTTTTTACTTTCACTTTCTTCTCTCTCTCTTTCTCACTATCTTTCTTCTCGCTGTCTCTCCCTCTCTCACTTTTTACTTTCACTTTCATCTCTCTCTCTGTCTCTCCCTCTCTCACTTTCTTTCTTCTCGCTGTCTTTCCCTCGCACTTTACTTTCACTTTCTTCTCTCTCTCTTTCTCACTTTCTTCTCGCTGTCTCTCCCTCTCTCACTTTTTACTTTCACTTTCTTTCTTCCCTCTGTCTCTCCCTCTCTCACTTTTTACTTTCACTTTCTTCTCTCTGTCTCTCCCTCGCACTTTTTACTTTCACTTTCTTTCTTCCCTCTGTTTCTCCCTCTCACTTTCTTTCTTCCCTCTGTTTCTCCCTCTCACTTTCTTTCTTCCCTCTGTCTCTCCCTCTCACTTTCTACTTTCACTTTCTTTCTTCTCTCCCTCTCACTTTCTAATTTCACTTTCTTTATCTCTGTCTCTCCCTCTCACTTTTTACTTTCACTTTCTTTCTTCTTTCTGTCTCTCCCTCTCTCACTTTCTACTTTCACTTTCATTTTCCCTCTCACTTTTTACTTTCACTTTCTTTCCTCTCTCTCTCTCTCTCTCTCCCTCTGCAGATGATGCAGTGACAGGGGAGTTATCCAAGTTGCTGAATGAAGTAAAGTTCTGTCGGGATAAGGATTGCTCTTTTGAGGAACTTTGTCAAACTATATCTTCTCACTCTCAGTCCATGGAGAGTTTCAGCAGCGGCCGACTGTCCGACGACGAACGGAACGGAACCTTAACACAGATGAGCAAGGTGTTTAAAATACACAGTCACTTTCTTTGGCTGTTCTGGGAACGGTTTTGCATGAGTTCAAACTGTAATGCATCAAAATGACTCTCTCCAAAATATATCCCTCAAATGCACATGTTTGTTTTTTTATAGTTAGTCAATGCAGTAAATATAGCGTTTCTAATTAATTCTACATGATTTACTTTAGAGGCATTTCTCCAGTATAACCAGAAGAGGGCAGAATCACACAAATTTCACCACTGTGTTGCTCCTCAGTTTATGTAATCTCATAAGTCATTTTTATACCTCTAAACAGCTCCAGATTTAACCAGTGATGTTATTTAACACAAACACAATGTGTATTTTAATGACTTTAGTGTGTATGTGTGAAGAAGTGATTTTAAACACCAGAGTTAAGCTAGCATGAGGTTTCCCGCTCATTTGCTTGTGGGGTGTCTTGCGATAGCTGTCATAGCGACCACTGGCTCACGGTTTTACTCCGCTGTGTTCAGTGTGTTTGATCAATACGAACGAGCATGTTTGTGTCAGGTCGGTCAATAAAACATGCACACACACACGTTTTCACAAGCCAGCGGGATCAATTGCAATGCTTTTAACAGACTGTAACATGTTTCTACAGCAGCGGCCCACTCCCCTGTTGCCCCCGGCGATGGAGGATGAGGAAAAGAGCTGTGGTCCATCAGGGCTATGGGAGGCTCTCACTCCCTGTAACGGATGCAGGAACCTGGGCTTTTCTCAGGTACATACACGCACGTCTATTTACTGTGTTCTGTAGTCACTCCATTGACTCCCAATCCGCTCCGAGTGTTACATTCCCCCGCCTCACTTGCTCCACAGTCACTGATAAACCGAGAAAACCCTGAACCGAATTAGCATCATTTGAGATCCATTGTGAAGTTTCTTCATCAGACTTTGATAGCATCACAAATATCTGGCCATAAATGTATTAAATGTAAAACAAATAGTGTATATATTTAATACATAGAACTTATAGTATTACAAAGTATTATAAATTTGCTTTTTTAAACTGTTTTACCCCTCAAGTTTCTTGTATTGTATAATACTATTTTATGTTTTAAAATTTATACTAACATGCCTAAATGCAAAATAAATCAGGCATGTTTTTGGATGGCTTAGCATGTTGCTATGGGAACTTTAGCTACTATAGTTCTTCAAAGGTTACCTGGTTGTTGCGATTGGTTCCAGCAGTTGTAATTGTTAATGTGAATGAATGTATATTTGTTAGGAATACGAGTGACGTACATGATAAGGTTTACGCAACCAGAATTCATTCATGTTGTCTTGACAATGACAATCACAAGCGTCGGATTACGGCCTCACGTTAAGGAACGTGTTATAATGTCAGTGTATGGAAGAGGGAAGCCCTTCCGTCAGACAGCAAGTGTAATCCTGTCGCACGCCGATCAGCCCACATGCAACGTGAGGAGACCTCCTGTTGCCATGGAAACCAAGATGTTCAAGTGAAGATGTCTGAAACCGGCCGGAGAAGGTGTCTTACAGTGCAAATATGTCGGGTTTCCTTGAACCCGGAATAATGGTTCCACATCCACAAACGGTAATAGACGTGCTTGCAGCTTCCGAAGGGTTCACGTAGTTGCTAGGAGATGCAGAATTTAGTGCAATGCACTTTCCAATTGACAGAACTGGGTGTCCATCAAAACGGGTGCGTCACTGGACTGCGCAAAAACATCCAGAGAAAACGTAGAGCGAGAGACGGACAGAGACAGAGGAGAGAGAGAGAGAGAGACTGGGCCTCTGTTGCCAAAAATATTGCTTTTTCATTCAAGCAGTTTCTAATTTGTTGATATCTTTTTCTTGTTTTAAATCTATTTGCTTTTGGTTCTCGTCGTCTTTTCGTTACCTTACATATCTGTGCCCACGCATTTGTTTGTTTAATGCTTGTTTGCCTGTTTTTCCTGCAGTCAGCAAACACACTTTTAATCTTTGTGCCCAAAATGATGTGTAAAATCACATCAGAGTAAATGCTTTTCATCTTTGCATCAACTTTTCTTCTGTATTTGTACTGTTTGCAAACAAACATTGTGCAGTGACACGTTTGGGATCGTCTGGCACCCTGGATGCTGTGTGGGGGGCGTAGTTTTTATGTGGATATTTCTGTTTGTCTGTTATAATTAAACTAAATGGTTGTGTGTGTGTGTGTGGGTTAGTGTGACTGTGTGTGTGAGAATTAGGTCAAAGTTGAGTGAGTGTCCCATCCACTCACTGGCTGCCCAGACAGTGTGATTTAAGGGCCGTGCAGAGCTTCTGTTTGGCTTTTAATGGCTCATTCTGAAACGGTACAGAATTAAGAATCCCAAACGACAGCCTCTATTTTATAAGCCCATTTAGAGCCAAATTTAGGAGGTGGAATTTAATAAGGCCGCTTATTTCCTATAAAAATATGGCTTTAGTCAAGCAGCAGTCAATGCGACACAAACACCCTATTAATAAGTGATGTATCCAAATATTCACTTCTTTCACGTCTAAAAATGTCATTTATTAATACACAAGCATATTAACGCCCCTTCATGCTTCTGTTTGTGCGGTTGTGCTCCTAAAACCAATTACATGCAACATTAAAAAATTGTACAAACACTTTTTTTTAGTTGTCTAATACACGTTTTCCTAATACAGAAAGTTCCGGTGACGCAAAACCGTCATTTATTTTTACACTAATACCCGCTGTTTAGCAAAAACGGGATCCCCCGAGCTATTGCGCTAACATTTACGTCATCTTCGTTGTTTCAATTTACGTATTCCTCCTCCGCACGCTCCTCCGTGACGTGGCCTAATCTCTTTTTGTGTCAGTTTCATCCACCGCTGGGTCTCTGTTTCCAAAGCGGAGCTCTAATTGGGACAGCTAGCACATATAAACTTACTGTAGACTCTGGTGATTGTTAGTCCTGCATAAAGTCCCATGGGAACGGATGTGCAATGTTTGTTTTCTCTTTCTCAAAATGCCTCCAGTCTCCCCACTAGTCCTTGTGGAGAATCTCGTCTGTGTTTGTGCGCTTGACTATATTTAGTGTTTTGGTTTCTGTTCTGCTGTTGTTGTGTTTCTCCATAGCCGTGTTAAAACTGCATAGAGCGTCACAATTTTGGCTGCAGGCACTAAATTAACATATTAAGCACCAGTTTGAGTTAAAAGTTGCTTCGGAAAGTAGATTAAAAGGAGTTATTGGCCATTGGATGTGTAGCTTTATTTATAATAGCGACATAAAAGGTTAGATTTTGCAGCGTCTGATTGGGTGAATCAAAGACACAGACATAGAAATGCTTGGAAACTGTGTGTTTAAAAACCTTTACCTCATTGGAAAGATTTCTTCTTGTTGTTTTCCAATTACTGTCAATAAAAGCACATTCACAACCGAGCTTGTTTTTATGACAGCAAGCATTATATTGGCTAATGTATGATGCTAACGTAACACAATGTTCTGCAATGTTTGCTTGTCTTAATAACAACAAAAATACATTCTTCAGTATGGCAGTGGTCAGTTACAACAATTACAGCTGTATAACAGCTGGAAAATGTTATGAATTCTGTTAGCATGTTTGCCAGTAAGTTACTGCATGATGTTTATAAGCATCACACTCCAAAAATCCTTTGGGGTTTTTAAACCATAAATCCACTCACAACTGTTATAATGAGCTTGTGATTATAGTTTGACCTACAGATGTGATGTCAGCTTTGCTTAAACTCTTAATCCCCGAGTTCCAGATTGAGTCGGTGCACAGCGGAAAAGTGTATTACGATTTCAGGGTTCTCCAAGAGGCTTGGTGGGAGCAGGTGCTAAAGCTACCGAGACATTTCATGGGAATTATATGGGAACTATGAGGAGGGTTTATATTATAGCAGTTTTTATATTATAGGGTTTATATTGCAGGGTTTATGTATTATAGCGATCCTCACGTACCTTCTCTCTGTCCCTTTATATCAGTTCCTCTATCTGTTCTGAGAAACTCAGGTCCCTAACGCTGTGAGATCCTCTTCCAAAAATGCAGAGATTAGAAAAGCACAGGAAATGACAGAGGCCTTTCACATCAGATACCGCATCAACCTTCTGTACACACAGGAAAGAAGAGACATTACTGATGCAACGTTGGTTAAATGGAATGAATAAACAGTGAGTAGGAAATCGGTCGAGCTGGCAGTGAACGTTTTGTCAGGCCTCTGTCACATGCGCGACGTGACTTGGGTTCAACAACTGAGGCGCTGTATCAACCTGATCAACCTGTATTGTCCTGAATCACTCCTGTTTGTTTGCAGTGCTCAGAAATTCAGTTTGTGTCTCTGCTGTTAGATGTGGAGGGAGACAGGGGACAGGAGTTGTGGTGAGCGGTCGGGCGTTTTGTATGCATGCTGGAGGGCTGCTTTTTCCCATTTGCAGTGAAGACATGAGGCTGCAGAGATAAGGAGGTACTGAACTGTTTTGTGATGTGTGTGTTAACTGCTTAAAAAAAAAAATCCCATAAACTTGCATTAAAGAGACCCAGAGATCAGAATTTTGTAGAGATATGTGGGTGGGCTCCTAAATCTTGGGTTGAAAAGCAACAACCTGGCAACCACCCAACATCCTTAGCGTCAAGGAAAAGAGATGCATCTGAAGATCTAGACAATTTAAACTTCAGCTACTTTAAAACTCAAAGTGGCCAGAACCTTTAAAATGGCTCGCTACCAAAATAAAACTGGGCTGCACAGCTGAGACCTAAATTAGACAAATTTAATGGTAATTGGTTCTTTTATGAATAACCATGGCCAACTGTTCAACGGTTTAACCTGTTTTAAGCCACCTGTGTCTGGCTGTGTATGGGGAATAGTTTTGTTTAATTCAGTCGTAATGTTGATATTGAGAGTCTGTGAATTAATTAAACAGGTGTATCACAGTCCCATCACCAGAGAAGGAGATACGAAGATCTTTCCATCCAGCGTGATGAATCGCTGGGCTCTGAGGTCTGATGAATGTGTCCGATGCAGTCTGGTTGGTGTAAGATTTGAGCCTGACAGACGGAGTAATAATCCTGTGAGAGGAAATCGATGGGTTCATGGGAAATAGGCACGATGACAATGACGCGATGCCTGGCCCGTGCTGTGTTTACGTTGAGGGATGGTTGCCCTCAGGCGCCTCAGGGGCTGATGGAACGATTGTCCTCGTGGAGAAATCTCAATCGCCTTGGTTTTCTTTTGACAGACTGAAACGACGTTGTTTTTTTTAAGATGATGTGTCAACTATTGTTGCTCTATTTTTTTTCTCAGTTTGTTGTTGTGGAGACGTAATCAGACATGAGGCGTTTGTACATTACCCTGAAAAGTTCCCCTGTGGCGCTATTAAAATGTTTTGTATATTTGAGACGTCCAAATAATCTGACACAACTATGTTTGCCCAGCCAATGGCACAAGGCTAGGACGGGGCTATCTGTTAAGTATAGTTCACTCAATAATAAGTGTATTTACTCACCCTGTCATTTAAAAGCTGTATGACATTGCATCCACAGTCAGCGGGTGCCATGTTGTTCGGTTATTATAGTACCTAAAATACCTTCTTTTCCCACAGATTTGGGGAGTAAATGATGGAACAACTTTAATTTTGGGGTGAACTATTCCTTTAACCAGCCAGTGACAAAATGTTGCCCGAAACCTGTTTGAAACAACAGCTATTATGTACTTAGTTCTGTTGCAGTGACGTTAATGGCTCAGAAACGACACGTTTCACCTTTACTGACTCTCTTTCTGTTAATGTGTTTGTGTGCAGGACAGGCAACGTGCCGAAATTGTTCATTCTCCCTCACTGGACGTCTTTTTACCGGTGGATGAGGATAACCCTTATGAGTCGGTGGCCACGGCTGTCACACGCAAGCCCAGCTCTCTGGACATTCACCTCCACAGCGACTGCGCTTGCAACGGTCAGTGACTGCACAGCCAACCAGTGAACACTGCACTTATTCAATTAAAAGGTTGTGGTGCAAACATTACCTCAACGTCACTAAGTCAATGTAATGATATTTAGTTATGGTCAGTGACTCCACAGCCAATCGGTGAACACTCCACTTATTCAATTGTGGTGCAAACATTACCACAACGTTTCTAGGGAGTCCATTTTAAGGAAAAAAAGCCCAAAGGATTTGGATTATAAACAGATTTATATGTCACTATGACGTGGTTGGAGATGGAAAAATGTTTCATTTTGACGAAAGGTTAAGATGTTTTAAAGTGTTTACCCACAAATTAAAATGTTGTCTTCTATTTAGTAACCCTTATGTTGGTTCAAACTTAAAATTGACTTTTATCATGTTAACCAGAAAGTCACATTCATTGTCATTATGTGACGGTTTTAATTTTTGGGGTAACTGTCCCTTTAAATCACTTTACAAATTCCAGTTTAATGTGCAGAGCCATTATAAATTAAGTCATTGGTAGAGTTTCTTAGTGTCTTAGAGTCTTAGCCAATGTCATGAGTTTGTGGTGAGACACCAGTTTGTTCAAATAATGGGAGTACGCAATAAACCTGTACACCTGTAATACTGTAACACCCTTCACATATTTCACATATTTCCACTGAAGTACCACAAACACCTGTGAGCTTTCAGCTATACCCTCATCCTCCTCCTGTCAGACAGTTTTGAGGAACAGCTCGGCGTTCCCGCCGCGGTTACACCCCGGGCGGCATTCCTGCAGTAAGGGTTAGGGTTGTCGTGGAAACGGCTTTAGCTTTACCCGGAGAGGTTAGTGAGTCGCCTGGAAGTTGTCATGGAGACGCGGGGAGCCGTGATGCCAGTGGGCCATTGATTCGCACCTGATGTAGCTGCAGTCACTGTTTATCTTCTGGACGACTCTATTAATGCAGTCACACGGTCCTGTGTGTCTGTGTGTGCGCGTCTGTGTGTGCGCACGTGTGTGTGTGTCTGTGTGTGTGTGTGTGTGTGCGCGTCTGCGTGTGTGTGTGCCTGTGCGCGTCTGTGTGTGTGTGTTACTGCAACTTTTAACAGCTCTATTTGTATGTGTTTCCACCCATCTGTGTGTGTTTGTGACAAATCAGCTGGATTTTGACCAGCTCTATTTTTGGCTGCTCAGTGTCTCCACAGGCATGAAATCACAGCTTACAATAGTGTTCTGTGTGTGATTATAGTCAACTGTTCAGCAGAACAGCCCACAGTCATTCACAACTCCAATACCAGCATAGAAGAAACCGCAATGGCTATATATACATAGCCATATATATATATATATATATATACACACATATACATTTATAGTATATTTAGAAAAGCCATAATAATAGCCATAATTCTTAAAATAAAATCATATTAAATTGGGTATTAGAAACATTACACCTTTGAGCTGTTATATTGGTGGACAAACATAGTGTGTGTGTGTGTGTGTCTGACACCCCAATTGTAAACAAGATACTTACTAACAGAAAAAGTTAATTCTAGTCTATCACTGCAGAATGCTGGTCATTTATCACTTATGTCTTGAGTAATGCCCTGCAAACTGTATAACAAAACACTGTTGTTTCCTTAGATAAGAGCGTCTCTGTAGCAAACATAGTGTAAAATTTAGAGATCATACAGGAAGATAGTATGATTTTGGTGGTTCTAGCTGGTTCAGATTAGTTAATACTAGTCAGTAATACTAGTTAATAAAAAAGCAAGAGTAAATATCTTTTAAGACACATTTGAGAAGGTGGTGCT
>JBAJNP010013110.1:0-12530 GCA_036877545.1 Yasuhikotakia modesta | reverse complement strand
CAATTACAAAGCAACTCTGCTGTTCTGTAACTTGTGATTTTAGAAAGCTAATGTTAAGTAACAGCTACTTTAGTTCTATTGACAACATTAAAACGGCTAAATATTTCAGCTAAAATTTATTGTTGTTAATGAAAAAGCCAGTGTGTTTAACTGTATGTGGTGCTGTGGGAACCATGTCATGCACAAACTGGCTTTTTTTAAACTTGCCTATAGTTTCAAGCTCAGTTCCTAATATTTCCCTCCGCCACTCCCATATGTTCTATGAACACCTTTGGTTCTATGAACGCTTCTGATGAGAAATGCCACAGCAATTTTTCCCACATCTTCCAAACTTTAAGACCAAGCTTAAGCTGTCCTTGTAACACAAAAGTTTAATGATCTATTGGCACTGTGAACTCTATAAGTTCCCGGTGAGCTGTAATGTAAGGTAAAAGCATGCTGAAAGAGTATAAACAAATCACTTTAGTATTGATTTGTCTTTTCAAGAGCACTCTGTCAGTGCAATGAACAGCCAGTCAATACTGTGAGACTGGCGTTGTTCTACATGGACACAAATGAAGAATAATGTTCTTCCACAGCAGCTATCACACATCACATGGCTATCTAAAGGGTCACAACAGTGGTCATGATTTCATAAATGCTTCATTCATTCTTGTTAATTAGCTCTATACAGAACCCTCTTTTCATTCATTGCAAATAACTTCACAATTTTCTGTATATTTGTAGTGATGTCAGAACCACAGATGATACGGGAGATGAGGTTTCAGTTCTAACCTGCAATGTGTTTCATTGAACACTCTCCATTTTGCATGATTCAGACATATTTAAGCATAATGTTAGTATGTTTTAGCATTGATTAGCATGATGCTAATATACCTTAGCATGATGATAGCATGATATACAATATACTAAAACAAATATACTAATATATATAATATTAGATGTACTAAAATATTTATAATATTATGAGGTTGCTAGCATTTTGAATGGTTGCTAGGGTGTGGCTAGCAAGTTGCCAGGGCAATACCTAAAGCCCACTGACATCCCAAGGCATGCTAGGGAATTTTAAATGGTTTCTAGAGTGTGTATCTGAAACAAAAGAGCTAAGATGTTCTGGTGCTGAGATATGGCTTATTCATGTTAGTTGCTGGGGTGGATTAAATGCTTGCTACGGCATTTCTAGACTTTTCAGGGTGATAATTAACCAACTTAGTCTCAAAAGAGGCCACCAACTTGTCTACCCTGTTTTGATGTCTTTTTCAGTTGTTAATGGGGTGATTGCTAGGGTACTGTAAGTGATTGCTAGAAAATCGGACAGCATCATGTTGGCTTTCTCAAGCCAACATAATTAAAATTATTTAACACTTTTTACTTTTGTATTTACCATTTTGCTTAATTGATAGCACATGCCTGAACAGACCTAGATCCTAGAAAATTCATGATTCATGTAGTTCAAGATTAATTTGAAAATGTTCCAAAGAGCATGTTGTGTGCTGCAATAGAAGCAGTAAAATCTGACCTTTAGCACAAAGAACTTCACATAGTCACTGTCAGACACAGTGACTAGAGGAAGTGTTATAGATCAAATGTGAGGTCATCATATATCAGGCCGCCTGCAGTTTATGCAAAGTAGTGTAAATACATGTTATAAACAAAGTTATAAACTAAACACCCCATGCATGATAGAGGGATTAAGAAACAATTATTAAACAATTAGTATATATTTTTTTAAAAAATTGTGAGGGATGTAAGTATTGTGTACTGCAAGTTGTTATTATTGTAAATGCACGAAATGTGGAAATATAAAAACAGCAAATTTTAATGCAAATGTTTGTGAAATATTTCCCACTTCAAAAGCTATTACCCAGATCAAATTTGTGACAGTTTTTCTTTTAAATTAGTCACACATTTGTTACATAAATTGAAAGTATTAAAATGTTTTGATGTCTTATCTGCTCAAATTATCAAGAATATTCTTTTAATTTCTTTCTGAAAGGCACACTAATGCCCAAAATGCTCAGGGTAAGTAACTTAAATCCCCCATTTCTCTGGTTGTGCTGAGAAGGTTACACAGAGGTGGCATGATTGACTCAAAACTAGTGTTGGAACTGAGTGCGTAAAAAGCAGAGATCCAAAGTATTCAGGTTGTATACCACCTCTGGTGCATGAATTAGCCCAGAAACTGCAATGAGATAAATGAGAACACTAATAGGTAACTCTCTCCTGGTGTAAAATAACTCTTGTAAAATTTAGATACTTCATTATCACTTTAGGTAATTAGTATTCATGACCTAACGCTTCACCATATCGCAGCATTGGTTTATACATAGATTATTCATAATGCTCCTTTGCGTTCATCTCATCACATCTTGAAGGCAATTTAGTGCAAATGGTATACATATAAATCTATAAAGACTGATAATGTAGAGTGTCATTAATGTTTCTGGTTGCAGCATTAAACATTAAAACATTTATTTGGCAGAAGTATTGAGAGGCTGTATTTTTCAGAGTGAATTAGGATAGCAGCTTATCTTAAAATTAAAGAAAACTGTGCATAAATGGGTCTCTATTTTCTTTATAAAAACACCATAGGAAATGGTACTTATTTACAGATCACCGTTTACAGGTTAAAGGTTCATGTGTGGACTCTGCTTATGTATTTGAACATAATTTATCATCTAAGAGAATAATGCTGAATAACAAATAAAGTTACTTTAGTCATTTAAAGAAAAAGATCCAGCTATCTACAAAATTCAGACACCAATTATGTACACATTCCCAAAACCCAGCTACAACAGCCCACATTCTTCACTATTTCCCAGATGACCCAAACTTCCTCTCCTTCTCTATTTGCTGTGATTAACTCTGAGTCCTTATGACATATTCGCCCAATTAAAGGCCTTCTCTATGCTGAACATTATTTCCATTAGAAATTCCTCTGCACTAGGCTGTCAGCACCAATGGTACAGTTACACTACTCATCCCACCCACGCCACACACACATACAAAGGATATGTTTAGAGCAGAAAACTTGTGAAATACTGGCCATACATTCCTAATGTTATTTATAAAATAAGGAGTATGAAAAGTGAAACAGTAGCCGTTATTACAAAGTGACTGTTGTTATTATGTACCTTGACGTGACCTTGACATGACCTCAAGTCGCATGTAAGTCGTTCATTGGACCTCACGTTTCTACACTTCTACACTTCACTAGTCGCTCACGTTTGTACAAGTGCCCAAATTTTAGACAGCTAATTATAATTTATGCACTGTTTTTGATGTCACAGCTCATATACCACCAGCATAATCACTAGATATACTTTATTTATCCCATTAAAACGTCTAAGAAACAATTGGGATTCGTCTGTGACTTGGGCAGTATTGTCAGGACATCATTTGATTGGATAATTGATTGGTTTAAAAAAAGTGTCCAGAACAAAGCATCCATGGCCAACAAGTCATGTACAGTCCAGACATAGTCCGGACCTCTACTGACATCTAGTGGAGAAAAACAGCATTGGACACGTGAAAGAATGTCCGCGAGATATTGAAGCTAAAGGGGCACTGGTTAACTTCAACTGTTATGACGCAAATAGATTATATTTAATGTTTTAAATTAACTTCAAATGAAACAACAAGTTGGGCAATAATTTGCATATTTATTTATATATAAATATTTTGCATTGATGTTTAAATACATGTTATTTTTTACACCATGGATTTGACTGACACTTTCTATTCTATTTAATTATACCGTTTGCTAATAAGTTTCATATGAGTGGTTCATGCTTTGACAAAAGTGTATTAGCCTTAGAAAGGTGTATTAGCCTACAATAAGTATTTCTGTTTTGTGTTTAACAAATTCATGTATTGTGTCATGTATCGTTTCCCAAATCAAACCTATGAATATTCAGGTTAATTTATTACATGGCAGGGAGCAGTATTTCAATATATTCCTTATGCTCAAATGCATATTCAATATTTTTTTCAATATGTCTAGTACCACAAAATGAGTCAGCCAAAAATGCAATTTATTAAAAAAAACATTCCTTCTGGTGTGCTTGGTAAATGGTGTTATGAATTCTTCATTCTGTTTAACATGATAAACCCCACACATTTTTTGGTTTACTCATTCTTGCATTTTATATCTGAGCATGCAGAGTTTATTCTGAGCTTTACAAGATCAAAGTTCTGTTCTGATCTGTGTGAAGAAAGTGAGTCACAGGCTGTGTGCTGAGATTAGGCTTTTATCAGTATGGACCAGATCTCACTGGAAACATCACTGCCAGTGGCTTTCTTTCCGGAGATGGGAAAACACCGTTGCCTACATTCAAATAGACAATAAAGATAACGCCTCTTGTGCCTGTTGTGGAATCTATTTGCTGCACAAACTGCCACAGACTTCTACAAAGGATTGCGGTTCTTGAAACAAAGCTACTTGCTGGACTTCCAAAACAGGTGGAAAGCTCAGCAGGCCATCATCATGGACCCCCTCAGCAGACAGCCGGTGAGTCCCATGAATTTACTGAATCTCATCAGCCATTACCAAGTGTAGAGGAATGAGACAAAACTGATCAACACTCTAATCAATGGCAAAAACAGGGAGCGAGACCCAAAGGCACTTTGAGACATCAAATTGTCACAAGTATCTCATATTGCTGCTATAGCATCCTCTACCCCAGATACGGCAATGACAAGGCTTGAAAACACTGGTATTTTACCACCACCTGTACACATTGAGAACAGATTTGAAGCATTAATGAATGCGAGTGAGGAATTCCCAAATGCGCCCAAACATGGATTATATCAGCCAGCAGCTAACATTGCTACTAACAGATACTCAAGACTGAACAGACAACGGCATTCAGCTCAGAGCGCAGCAAAGCCCAGGACTCTGATAGTGGGCGACTCTATTATCAGAAACATTAGAAGCAGGACTACAACTACATGCTGCTTTCCTGAAAGGACCGTCTCTAACGTGAACATGGAGCTTCGAAACATTCTTTCGAAACATGAAGCACAAGATTGCAAATCGAATCATCATCCATGTAGGAAAGAACAATATTCGTAAGGAGCATTCAGAACTTCTAAAGATTTCAGTAAACTCCTTGAAACACTTTGAAAACTTGAAGTTAAGTCGTTCATCAGTGGACCACTCCCAGCAAGGGGAACTAACATGTTTTCACGGTTGCTTGGGCTGAATACATGGCTACAAAGAACCTGCAGTTTAAAAGGAGTCGACTTCATTGACAACTTCAACCTTTTCTGGGGCCATAGACAACTGTTTAAACTAGATGGCCTCCACCCAATAAAATTGGTGCAAGAGTGCTAAAGGACAACTTCTATTTCTCCCTCAATCATCCTTCATTACTTTGTGGCAATCTACTCAACCTGGATGGCCCAAACCCTTCTCCATCTGCTGTAGGTGAATCAAAAACAACTGATAACAACATTCAGTGATATGTATCGGATAATTTGCGGCCTATTATTATGCATCAAACTAGGATTGCTGTGGGGACAAAAAGAAATGCCATCAAGATAGCATTTTTAAACATTCGCTTACTAAAAAATAAATCTTTTCTGATGACCAATGACATAATAACCACGAACAACCTAGATTTTATGTTTCTAAATGAAACATGGCTAGAAGACAGCTGCAGTGCAACAGTCCTCAATGAA
The DNA here is from genome assembly GCA_036877545.1 of Yasuhikotakia modesta. Taxonomy (NCBI): domain Eukaryota; kingdom Metazoa; phylum Chordata; class Actinopteri; order Cypriniformes; family Botiidae; genus Yasuhikotakia; species Yasuhikotakia modesta. The sequence goes on along the minus strand of JBAJNP010013110.1, from coordinate 6,848 downwards.
ACAGCCCCTCCTAACTTTTCCTATGTGAGCGTCTGCAGAGCGGTTAGGAGAGGAGTGAGGTGTAGCTGCTCTGTTTAAAGATGTCTATCAATGTAAGCAAGTGTCATTTGGTCAGTACTTGTCCTTTGAATATCTAGGGATTGTGCTGAAAGGTGCTTCATGTATTCTGTTTATCATTAATTACACTCCAAAATACTCTGCAGCCTTTGTTGAAGAGAATTTACAGAACTGTTATCAATGATTTCCTTAGAGTTTGAAAGTTTTGCAATTGCAGGGCATTTTAATATTCAGTTTGACAATGCAGAAATCAATACTACAAAAGAAATTATAACTGTTTTGAAAACTTTTGACTTGGTTCAGCATGTGCATGGACCCACACACAATCATGGTCATACTCTTGATTTACTCATCAGTAAGGGTCTAGAGATTTCATCCATTGTTATTAAGGACATAGCACTATCTGATCACTTCTGTATTTTCTATGATATATTGATCTCTGCTACCACTAGATCTAGATCTGTCTCTGTCAGACAGAGGTGCATAAATGAGAACACTAGTCTGCTATTTATGAAGGCTATATCTTCAATGCCAAGCATTTCTGCAGACTCTGTTGATCTTCTTCTGGATTCCTTTAACTCAAAAGTTAAGAATGTAATCAATGACATTGCACCAATAAAAGTCAAAAAGATGACTGGCAGACAGAAAACACCATGGAGAAAATCAACAGCAGTACAGAGCATGAAAAGACAATGCCAGAAAAGCTGAGCGGATGTGACAAAACTTTTTGCCACTGTTGAGAGACTAACCCAGTGAATTCAGATTTCCAGTGAAATGGTCTCAGACAACAAATGCAATGCAGTTTGCTTCCTTCTTTTCTCAGAATATCAGTACTATCAGAAAGCCGATTAGCACATCCTCAAGTTATGCTGAGGTCATTCAGATATTTCAGAAGTTCTGTCTATCAGATGTTTTACTGTATCTGTCATGGATCTGGTCTCTGTGGTCCCCTCCCTTAACTGCCAACAGGAGCGTCCTGGAGTATTAAGGAACTACATTTCCCATAAGCCCCATACCTCACAGGTGGCGGCCATCAGTAATCAAGGATTCTATATATGCTCACCCATGCGGCTTAGTACTTGTAGTCTTGTTTTACCCCGTCGAGCATTTTCCTTTGTGTTGATTACCTTGTGTTTCGCCAGGACTGCCTCTGTTTATTGAAGTATTGCTGCCTGCCTTATTACCTTGCCTGTTTATCGACCACAGGTTTGGATTGCCTTATTTGTACCTGTTTGCCTGGTGTTTGACCATTGCCTGTCTGATTACTCTAATAAATCATTTTCATATGGATCCACAGTCTATGAGTCCTGCGTTACAGTATCCTAATTTACCTGATTTGGTATGTTGGTTACAAACATTTCAATACTTGCTTAAATTAAAGGGGATTTAGGGAACTTTTAGGGAATGCCAGCAGCATTATATTTTTGTAGTGTATAATGAAGGCAAAATATTTCCATTATTATTCAAAATACTAAACTGTGCTTTCAGCTAGGGCTAGTATTTTGGTATGTAAACAAAGTATCAGTCAATAGTTTAAAAACACTTTATTTTTCATTCTTTATTAACATGAGCTATGAAATAACAGAAAAACAGAATGTTTGGGAATTATGTTGTGATTAAGAAAACTCAAAATAGATATAAAAAGGGTCATATTTTAGCTGCCATATATGTAGTCACTCTCTGCATAGAATTTACAAAAGTAAAGAGTTTTCAGAGAGTTCCCTATATTTTACCATCATATTGGTTGCTATTTTTCATTGTTTGGTCAAAATAAACGATTTCATAAATTAATTTGTTGGCACATTAATGTTTTTGTGTAATAATTCTAAACATTTAAGTACACAGCTTCAGATAAAAAATAATTTTAAGATGATAAAGTGTAATAGACTAAGCCGTTTATGTGTAAAGTAAGTATACGTTTAACAAGCTAACGCTGGTTTTCTTTGTTGTGCATGCATATGCGGTTTCAAAGTTTTTGATTTGTAAAGTACTTCTAAAGTACTTTATTTGCATGACAATTGTTTTAGTTAGTATCACTTATGTGCATCTTTTATGCACAAACTGCAGCAATGCCATGCATTCTATAATGACATGTTTTCTATGTTTCTTAAAAAATTAAAAGGTTAAAAATGTACGTCCTACAGGGAACGCTAAACTAAAGGGAAACATGGGAGAACAGATTTCCATGTGGAAACAAAGAACACCGGGTCTTATAGGACAAGCTTAAAATCCACCCTACGTGCTGACGTCATTTACAGAAACTGCTGCGTCTCACTGCCATTAATTCGGAAAGCAGTCGCAAGAACGACATCGTCACCATCATCAAACCGTTTCTATTAGAGCGACAGAAAGAAATCATCATGGGAAACTGTCAAGTAGGTATCCGATCTATAATTCTGCCGTAACGTTCATGTGCATCAGCGTCAGAGAGACTTCATCCTCTGCAGAGTTTGTCATGGGACTGTGGAACAAATCCAGCTCCTAAGCAGAAAAATAAAAAAAAATATACAGCCTGAAAAATTGGATTGTTGAGACATCTGAAAGATTTTATTTTTGTTAAGATCTTGCAAAATGTGCTATAAAAATACGCATAATAATATGTATATAGCGCAGTTATGTCCGTACAACGATCGCTTTTACAATTAAACATTACAGCTCGTTTCTGTTCGCGTGTACTTAACACATGTAGACTATACAGGCAATTGCGTCAGAATCCCGTTATGTGAGTTCACCGGGGAAATGATCTGGGAGCAGACTGGAGCACATCGTTTTCTGTAGAGCAGGGGCCTTCATCTCGGATAACTGTGTTTGGACAGGGTGGGTCCACTGAGCATTCCTGAGCTTTTCTTTATATGGGGGAGAAAGGGGGCATATATAGGGCAGCCGTCAGGGACAATTGTGACAATTCATTATTTCAGCACAATTGTGTTCTTAGTTAAATGTTCTCTCACATTTTTTGTCCAAGAAAAGATATGGGAAAATAATTAGGAATGTAGGAAGTAGTTGTTAATTCTTTGTTTTTTTTAATGAAAATAAATGACATTATAAAAAGTTAACTTTATATAGGTCTTGTCAATAGTTAAAATGTGTAAGGAACACAACTAAAGCATTGGCTGATAAATATGTTTTGTTTCAAATCATAGTAAGTCTTGCTTAGACTTTGAGCACATTAATAAATTAAATAAACAGAACACATACCTGTAATTATGTTTAAAAATGACCATTTGTAGGTATTTGGTAATCTGTGACTGCCAACTGTTACTGTTAAGATAAAAATTCACCGCCGTTACACAGAACTGTTGTAAACATTGAAATTAATTTTTTTAATTTGATTTTGACAGCCAACAGTTTTTCCTTATGAGGACTTTGACGTTGTTGCTGACATAAAGGCTATTCGTAAAGCTTGCAAAGGGTTTGGTGAGTTGCCTGTGTCATTCTCACTGTAAATTATCATAGTAATGTAAATTAATATTTTATTTATGCTTTGGTAGATTATCTTAATGTCTGTTTATTAATTTTTTCAAGGGACTGATGAGCAAGCCATCATAGACATATTGGCCAATCGAAGCGCACTGCAGAGACTGGATATTAAACAGGCATACTTTGACAAATATGATGATGTAAGCGGTCTACCAGATTATAGTTAAATGTCTCAAAGAAATCTTTTTGAGCGTTTTGACAAACACATACAAATAAAACAAAGAACCAGTACTCAGAGATTGTGTTTGGCTCTGCAGGAGTTGGAGGAGGTTTTAAAGAGTGAGCTGTCAGGCAGCTTTGAGAAGGCCATTATTGCAATGTTGGACCCTCCTCATGTGTTTGCTGTAAAGGAACTCAGGAAGGCCATGAAGGGTGCGGGCACAGATGAGGATGTCCTGGTGGAGATTCTGTGCACTGCTACTAACGCTGTACATACTTCTGTTTTGAATCTAAAGTTCCTGTTTTTGACAAAGCAAACATGAATTTGGAATGAGTCATTTACTGTTTCTTGTTTTCTAATAGGACATTGTGACTTACAAAGAGACCTACACTCAAGGTATACCATTTTATTACCTAGCTTTGAGGGTCATTAACTCTTTACAGTTTGACTTAAAAATCCATTGTATTTTGTCTGCAAACACTGTAGTGCACATAGCTTAGCATTTAAAGACACAAGTAGTTTAATGTGGTTACAGTTAATTGAAATGTTGACACATCGTTGACATTAACATTTAGCATGTATCAGGCTCTTTAATGTGAACTTACATATTATATAAAAATAATATTGTAAGTCAATAAAAACATCCTCAAACATTAAACAATCAAATTATAAAGCATAAGCATAAATGAAGGCTGTCTTGTGAAATCTGTGATTTGTGTTTAGAAAATCAATATTATTTGCTTATACGTTATTATTAAGTATTTTCATTACCGATGTGTGAATTGAGCTTCACCATGTGTTCTGTTTGGGACAGAGCCATATTTAAAGACCAGAATAAACACCGGAGATGAGCCCTTTGAGAATAAGCAACCATGTTTATGTTTTTGTCTACAGTGCATGACAGAGACCTAGAGGCAGACATTGAAGGAGAGACCAGTGGAGATGTGAGGAGGCTGCTAACTTTGCTTCTTGAGGTAAATACCGCTTTGGTCTTTCTCAAAATGGCTGCTTACATCTTACAAAATGACTACACTGCCATCCGGAGTAAAATAAAGCACTTGCTGTTGGCCTGTGTTTATTTCCCCTCCCTGTTCTTCCTGTGCCGGACACTTGGCAATGACTCAGGTTTGCTTTCATTAGATGAGTAGAGGTTGAGATCTATGACATTACTCAAATTGAATTTTCTCCCTCCCCCTTGATGATTTCTCTCGTGCAGGGTAACAGAGATGAGAGCTATGATGTGGATGAAACACTGGCTGAACAAGATGCCATCTCTCTGTTTGAAGTAGGGGATATTTAACATGATCTCTTTAGTGTATGTAGACACGCATATGTATGGTGCAGAAATGCAGTGGAGCAAAGGTTCTGATGATCCAGTTCCAACTAATTATCAGAAGATTACTTTATATTATCTTCTGAGAAAGATTTATAATTACTAATATGTTATATTTAGTGTTATAAAGAATTCTCTAAGGCTTTTGTTTTTAATGCCATCATTTTGTTTTAACGCCTATGCATGTGTTTGTATACAGGCAACAGAAATGAATGTTTTATTCTTACAGGCTGGGGAGGGCTGCTTTGGCACAGATGAGTCCACTTTCAGCTTCATTCTGGCCACAAGGAACTACATGCAACTGCAGGCCACATTCAAAGCCTATGAAGCTGTGAGTTGTTGTGTTTACTGAGCTCAGTGTGGCAGCTTTAGTACAGTAGTTTTACAGTTGTCTTAGTTTAACGTTTAACACAGGATCACTCTTGTTCTGAATTAGACCTCATTTCTCTTCAGATTTCTGGAACAGAAATTTTAGATGCAATCGATAAGGAAACTGGTGGAACTCTAAAGGACTGCTACACCACACTTGGTTTGTTTTAAAACATATTGTCTTGTTTAAAGGTGGTGTGTCATTTTGTTAAAATATTTTATTTGATCCATTCCTATTCAGTGAGCGGTGACCACTATAAGTAAAGCATTTGTATAGTTCCTGAACAGTGTCTTTTGTGCTTTCATAACAGTTTAAATAACTTGTGAGCATTTGGCTCAATCAATTGTTGTTTTGTATGTGTTTTTGGGGTAGGACTACAGGTTTGGCTGAGCAATAGGAAGACTGTTTGGGAAGATTAAAAATACTTATGTATCACTATCACTATTGCTATCACTATCATAATGACAGCACTGTCAATGTTTAAGGCATTTAACTTATGTGTAACCAGGTGTACATGAGTGATACAAATCAAATCATGATTCTTGTGGAAGAAAGCTGTTACTTACAGATTTAAACAGATGATAAAATAGGGTAAAGAAAATCTCCACTATTTACCAAATGCCCTAGTGCTGTGGCACCAATTTATGTGTAATAAAATTTAGTTGTTTTTGCAATTGTGCAGATAATGGAAAACAAACACTGCACCTTTAAAAAACCTAAATATTTCCAATTTTGTTAGAATAGAATCATTATGGTCCACATTTAAAAACAACTTGGGGAGAAAAAAAGACTTGAATGGCTAAACAGCTAACAGCTCCCATCTCTCACACAGTGAGGTGTGCAAAGAACCCCCAGCTGTTTTTTGCTCGGAGGCTAAATGCTGCCATGAAAGGGGCTGGTACTGATGAGGACACTCTTATCCGCATTATTGTGTGCCGCTCAGAGGTATGCTTGCAACAATAATATTATTACTAGTAATTATGACTATGTTTAGAATGGAATAGTAGTGTACTGTTTACTGTATTTTCTCCATCTGCCCTGTGTACTACTATGTATTGAACTTTGAAACAGTAAATTATTGTCCTATAATACAAAGAGTAGTATAGTATGGTATTTTAAACATAGTCATTTATGTTTAGTGTTAAATATGCAATTTCTAACAGAAACTTGATTAGATGTTGTTTAATGGACACTACTCTGTTTATCTAGATTGACCTGGAGACCATTAAAGACATGTACCTAGAAAAATATGATGTGTCTCTGAAAGATGCCATCTGCTCAGAATGCGGTGGAGATTTCAAGCGCCTCTTGCTGGCCATCCTCCACTAACAGACCCACAATCAGACAGTAGTGCTCAGTGTGGACCAATGGGCTTTCATTATAGTCATAAACAAGGCAAACTAACATTCTGTTCCATTGTCTTTTTATAAAGCTTAGATTCAATTAGA
>JBAJNP010013106.1:0-12532 GCA_036877545.1 Yasuhikotakia modesta | reverse complement strand
CGTTTATAACCGGGCGTTTACCTGTAAATAACGTTTATAACCGCGCGTTTACCTGTAAATAACGTTTATAACCGGGCGTTTACCTGTAAATAACGTTTATAACTATACGGCACTAACTACTGTGGGGATTTGTGTTATAATGTAGTGTTACAACCAACAGACTCTATGGAGTTTGTGTTTTGTCATCCATCTATCATCTATCCATCCATCTATCCATCCATCCATCCATCCATCTATATAGTATTGTATAGTATTGTATAGTATAGTATTTAAATAGATTTGTATGAACTCTTGATATTGAACATGAGGCTTTGATTTGGTCTGAATGAGTGACCTACAGTAATCTTGTGCTGTTTTGTTTTTCCAAAACAATATTTAATCTGCTGAAACTAGATCAGGAGAGATTGTCCGGTTATAAAGTTGTGTGAGATGTTAGTCTGAGATGTTGTGCTCCAGTTTTCTCAAAGTAAACAACAATTTTCCCCCAGATATGAGCGGCTCCTCAGTTCACTGGATATCTTGCGGACAGCCTCTCTCACAACCTGTTGGGTGGAAGATTAAGTTTTGCCTGGTGGCTGAATGTCAGCTAGTTCTTCTTGACCGGACAGAGGTAGTCAAACTGCTAGTGTTTTATCTTTATGTTTCAGTTCTGTTTAACTTCTGTTTCTTACTGTGTTTGTTGTTTGGATTATTGTCAGAGCTTCTGTTATCAGATTATTTATCTTTATATTATGTGGATTATTATCTGCATAATGCACCTCACAGATTAATCTGAGTGTGTTGTTGATTTTGGCTATTATGTCTTTTAGAAAAAATGGTTTGAATTTTTTGTTATGACACTTACTGAACTCAGGGGGGCAGCAGACATCAAGTTTAGGGTAGATGACTTTTCTCCAGCATGTTATAATCTCGCAGGCCTTTGCCCATCAGCAGCCTAACTGTGTGTGAACTGTCCTCAGATCAGTCCTCTGCTGTTCGGAGAGAGTCGAGCTGAATCGTGTACCGTATGGGTCCTGCGGCACCGCACCAGCATTCCAGAGGAAGATGAAGTGTGTTCGGATCAGAACACCCAAACTCAAACCAGCAGTGAGTACAGATCTCAGATCTGGTGTACAGACCTAGAGCACAAACACCTTACAATGAAACAATGTGATCCTTCAGACAGGAAGAAACGGCACCATAAACTCTTATAATAGTTCAGGATCTGTAATGTCGTTCACAGGAAGTATTTCAGCTGGTGTGAATCAATGCAACATTAAATCCTGCTGCTCACAATAACACATTTAGCCTGGGTTTATTCATTGCTTTATTTTGACAGATAAAAGTCATTTCTGTACTTAAGGCAGCGATGTTTTGTAATGCAGGACAAAGATGTAATTTAGTGTTGATACAGTATTAAGTTCAGATGTGACACTAGAGGACAGGATGTGAGGGCTGTAGACGTTTGCAGTGGGCTCACAGAACGACTTGAATGGGTCTAATAAGGGCTGTGGTTGAATGTGGGGTGACCTGCATTAGGGTGAGACGCATCTGTTTTATTAAAGAGAAGAACTCTTGGTCTGAGTAGGTCATTGGTGTCATTAATGAGATGTTTGTAATGTACTGTGTAAATGTGTTTGTCTAGTTTAACATCAGAAAGTAAAGATTTAAGTGGTGCAAACCCCATTGACTTCAGTAATGTGTCTCAAATATCTGCTTTGAGATCTGTGTTGAACGTAACAGTGGTGGGCTGGTGCTGACTCAGTGAATTATTTTGTGTTTATTCTGGACGCCCGCGCAGACGTGCGTTTAACACCCCCTCACCCTCCTGCGTGCCATCAATCACATTTACAAGTATTTGAGATAGAAACTGAAATTTCATTTCTCAACAACACAGCCTTTGTTCAGACAGACTTAACTAACTCAGATGCATTGAGTTATTCGCAGTTTGATTCAAGGGGTTAAGGTTTTTTGGTTAGCATAGTTATTGCTGCAAGCAAGATAGAGCTAGTTATTTGTTGTTATTGTTATTTGTATGGCTTGTAAAGCAGTTTTCTGCCTTTCTCTAGTGATGCTGTGGTACCATCAATGTTGTGACGTTACCTTTCCATTGGCTTCAGATTTGTTAGTCACATGACCTCTGTGGCTCATGCGATTGGCTCAAACAATTCTGTGCCCCCACAAGCAAAGAAAGGAGATTTTAAACAGCATATTCCAGGCTGAGTAACTTGCCTTTTAAGATAAATGCTAATGCATAGCGGATGTCGAAGACTTCATTGATCAGAACAGAAAATTAGATTAGATTTTACACATCTGATCCAAACCACATCCGTATGTGGTTTGAAGTCAGATTGAAATTGTGTTTCAGTAAATGCAGTTGGATCAGATTTCAGATGTTTGGGATGCAGCGTGGCTGTGAAGTTCAGTCTACAGCGCTGAATTCAGTGATCGCGTTTCACTGTGTGCTGAATGAAGAGTGAATTATTTCAAACAGCGTATGCAGTAATGCAGCAGTAGTGCAGCAATGTAAAGTAAATAGTACAGTAATGCCTCTGAGACTTCTGCACGCTGTGTAATGCGACTTATGAGTTTTCATAATCGACATGAGCTTATGCAATATTGCCAGTTGTACAGCTAGTCCTGTGTGTATATTGGCATTTTCTGTTGCTAGTGCGACCAGTGTTGATATACAGTGTTTTTACATTTCACTGTCTAAACAAACACATTTGATTTCATTACTTGCAGATTGACAGTGTGAACAAACTGTAGCAAATGTTTTGCTTTTGAAATGTTGTAGATCATTTTTTCTTTAATACATTAAAGAACAGAATAGCTGGCAGAACAGACAGAGAGTTTTTGTTGAGCATCTTATATTTATATATATTTTTTTTTAAAATCACAGTTTTTCACAATTTGACCCAAGAAAAAGAAATGTTTCAGCCTGAGATTTTACAGAAGCGATTACAATGGTTTAAATGGTTTTCAGTAGATGATTGGGGCATGAGAATGTCCAGCATTACGGTGAGACAGTAACAGCCAGTGACCAGCACAAAAACACTCACTGTGTCTTTAAGAGCTGGAGCTGCTGTGGGAGTTTCTGGGGCCCAGAGTGAGGCTCAGCCCAGCTCAGATCCGCTCCTGCCAGAACTCAGAGCAGCAGGCTGAACGGGTGACAGCGTTCGTCTGGCAAACGGGCCACGAGGCGTAGCGAACACCCTCCGCATGAACTGTTGCTGTCCCCCCGTTACCGCCAGCATGTGTGATTGTGCTTCTCTTTGAAGTTATGGACTTGGACAACAAACTAGTGCTGGATGGCCACCATGGTAAGATGAGAACTTTGAATTACTTTGAACAAAGCGTATAAAGTGCTGAGAGCCAGACTGTGTGTGTGTGTGTGTGTGTGTGTGTGTGTGTCATTAGGAGTGTGAAACAGAGCAGAGCAAGTTCACACAGCTTGTCTACTTGTGTAAAAACTCTGATCTGTGTGTAATTAGTGTATTTACACCCTGATTTTTTTGGCGGCGTTTAGAGACTGTGTGGGTTTATTTAAATGGATAGATGTTATAGCAACAGATTTGTACACTGAGGCAGAACTTTTGTATTACTTTGTACCTGAAACTGAATCTTAAAGGGACTGTGTTGCTTTTTAGCTTCTACATAGAATCATCATAATGTAAAGAAAATTCTGTGAAAATATAACCTTGATATATTTAATATTGACAGATACATAAAGTTCATGTGAACTTAATATGAATGAAGTGAAATTATTTACTGACATCAAACTCTGATGCTCCTAATCTCAAACCAACGAATCTTCAGGGCTGTAGATAAATTTTGTCTTTTGTCTCGCTTGACTTCAGCTTTCTATTGAAAAAACATGTTTCTACAAATGTGCAGTATAATGAGAAGCGCAGGAAACATTTGGTGAGATTGATGTTTTTGTGTGTTGAGTTCCTTTGCTTAACATTGGAATATGTGGTTAAGTGTCTTTCAACAAGTGTCTTTGAGTCGCAGAGCAATCTTACTTGCAACATGCTGCAGATTATCAGACATGGTTCTGCAGAGACAAACATAATCCGTGTGATATCTGGACAGATGTAATCTCCTTCAGTCACATATTAGCAGTCACGTTCATCATTTCCTCCATGTTCTCAATGTTCTTGTGTGTTTTTGGAGCGTTTATGACAGCTTGATTTGTTTGGTTTTGTAACATTGACGTTTCAGCATTTGGAAGATGTTTTTATCTAAAGCTTAACATTTGATTAGTATGTGTGCACAACCCACAACACAATACTGTACCAGCTGAGCTAGAGGATAACAGATGACTGTAGCGTCATGTTTTGGAGCAGAACATTTGTCTGGTTTTGTTCATGCTGCACTAAATTCTGTTTCGGACCGTTAGTTCTGTTCAGAACTAGTTTAGAATAATTTTCTGGGCTGAGGATTGTCTGTCTTTCAGATACACAGTGATGCACTTGATAGGTTATTAATGGAAGCGTTATTTCCTATTGGAGGAAAATCTCTCTTAAAATTCCACAGCTAATGCCTCTGGCAGCTCATTCATTTATCACACGCAGGTTTTTGTCACTAATGGGAAATGCTTGTTTAGTGATAATTGAGGGTAGTCATGTGGAGTCTGTATTCAGCCCTCAGACTCGAGAAACGCACTCCCTTAATTGCATAGCATTAAAATAATTCATTAGAGTTTTATTACAGGGGAAGATAAAACATTAGCACGGAGGCTATATTTGTGGAACACAATAGATTCCATTTTAAAACACTTTAAGACACTGTAACAGTTTAATTTCTGGTTTTGAAATAAGGTTTTAGGAATCCAGCATGTATATGTGCATGTCAGTGTTATGGCCCTTAGTTTACACTCTAATTTAATCGGATGATGTGAAGCTTTCGGTCACACACACTGTTGACATTTACAGAACTCTGAATGGCTTTCATTACAGCACAGGACGTTTTGGAAAAGGGCACTTGTAAAACTGCGTCAGAATCAGGAATGATTGAGCAGAACAGCTTTTAAATTCAAAACCTTCATAATAAGGTCATTGTTAGTGATTTGAAGACATACTTCTTGACGTATTGTCTGTTTAAGACCAGACCATTGTGATCTTCCAGGCAATGCTGGTTTAATGCTGGTTTGTCTTGTGCTGTTTGCAGATTTTTTTTAAACATTTGGTTGACAAAAACACTTGAGGCCTAGTTAGTTACACCCCAAACTGCTCACAGACAATGACACAAGCAACAAAGACTACAAAGACAAGACAAGCTGCATGCGGCGACTGCGGCCGCTCTGCACATTATAATGCGGACCGGCGGACGGCTTTCAGCCGCGATCATCGGGTCTGTAAAGGCTGTAGTGCAGCGGGAGATTGAGCTGAGGGTTTATCGCTTCTCCTTCACTCAGATTGCTGAACCATCGTAACTGTTGCTTGGATGTTAGATGCTCAGAGCTTTTATCACCATGGAGACATGGTTTTGCCCACCCCGTCTCTGCACATGAGACGGATGTGTTTTAAACTCTCCTCGTGTTTAAGTTCATCTGAAGCAGATCTCACCAGAACATCTGAACACAGATCAGCAAAAACAGGGTAGATTCACAGACTTTAGTCGTGTCATTGGTGTGTTTGTTTTTAAAAATAAGCTGTGTTGTGTAAAACGTAATGCTTTTGGGACTGTATCTGGGATGTAGTTTTGGGGCGTGTGTGTCTCTGTGTGTGTCTGTCTGTCTGCGTGTGTGTTTATTGAAGCTGCATATTGTCTTTTTTCACGTCACAGAGAGATTAAACATTCAGATCTGCCAGGCCTTCCCACAACACACTCCCCGGAGCCTGCGTTCTGATTGGCTGACATTCCTGTGGAATTTGACTCCCGAAAGGGGATTCGTTCTGCCAAAAGATGGTGGTGCGAAATGAAAGCGAGAGAGAGAAGCGTAACTAGGCCCCTCAACCGCTTGCCATGGAAAAAAAACCCACTGTCCCTCTCTTGTTTTCTATTTTTCATGCCACTTTCTTCTCAAAAGCGCCTAAAGCCATTAGAATTCCTGTGGTTATCTCGGTAACCATGCGGAGGCGAGCAGCCCTCAGATGGATGTAACAGACAGGTCGTGTTCCTCTCTCTCTGTTCCTCATTATTCTCTCCTCAGGATGGGGGTGACCTCAATGAGAAACTGACCTATTTCTGAGAGGTCCCCGGGGGGCAACCAAGGTGGGAAAGAGCTGTTTTGGGCTCCAGTGAGATGTAGGGCCCTGTTTTACCTGCATGTTGTATGATTCATGTTCGGACAGGAACTGTGTTTTCCTACAGTCACATCCCCAACTGTTACTCTGTATAATTAGAGATGACAAGAAACGCATTGGTTTTGGTGTCGGTAAGGCTTGCAAAGGGAGCTGTGGAGTATTTATGGTAAAAACACAGTTTTATTATACGAGTGATTGTGGCACATAGATTGTGTCTCTGTAAAATTGATTCATACCCAAAAACCTTTAAACAGCTCATAAACTCACGAGGAGCCGCAGAATCTAAGGGTGTATGTCATCCGTGTCAGGAATTAACTTTTTATGATGACGGCTTTGAGTTTTAGGATCAACAAAACCCAGCCAACAACTTTAGGTTGTAAAAACATTTCCAAATTGTTTCTATTAAGTAATAAAAACTTAAACATGGTCTTCTGAATGTTCTTGAAAGATTTTCAAAATGTTACATTAACAACTTTCCTCCTAATTTCCTGTGCCCTCTCTCTCTCTCTCTCTCTCTCTCTTCATTATCTCTCTCTCTCCCTCCGTCTCTCTCACTCTCTCTGTTTTGTCAGGATGCTGTCGTTCTGAGTCTTTAAATTCTTAAGCTCTGCTGCTTCAGAAATGGCTGCAGCAATATAAACTCTATTGATCCCGTCTCCTGGTAACCGGCAACAACATCCGAGCAAAAGACATGAAATCACAGGCGGCACTTTTCTTGTGTAAAGTTAAATATAGGCCGACGCTGACCTTGTGCATCTGAGAGACGGTTGTGTGGCCCTTGTAACACGTTCTGCTGTTCTTGTCGTGTAGATGGCAGAGTGTTGTAACCTGCGTGTCAGTATAGGGCCTGTTTTTGTGATTTTTATTTTAATATTTTTCAGCACAGCTCTGCAGAGGTCGTTGCATCATTTACTTGCCTAGAATTTTAACACTGTTCTTCTGTTGCCATGTAAGCGCTGATGTTTTCTTCAGGACATGCAAATCTGCTTTTTGGGATGCAACAACATATATCTGAATTTTTAAACTGTGACTCGCCCTTGTCAGCGCAGTGAAACGCATCTTTGCTTCCCGCGTGTTTAATGTAGAGCCTGGCGAGCTTTTGGAACAAGCAGGTGTTGTTCAGCGTTTTTTATGTGTGATTCTTTGATGCCGCGGAGCCCATTGTGCTACGTGTTCATTAACATACCAAAGAGAGAATGCCAAACACCAATTAAACTGAACTGAGCAGCGGGACCGATGCCTGTTTCAGATCCGCATTTCTGCAGCGCAGCACAGATATTTGTAAATATTGTGAAGTTGCCTTTGCTGTCTGTCTTGGTCTGATGCATGCAGCTTTGTTCACTTTTAATTGGTTATAAATAGGGAAGGTTACTCCGGCGGCCCATTTACAGATCGTAACGTAGCCGTCTGAGTGCTCATGTTCTCCATAACCCGCTGCGTTGGCCGCAGGGAAAAGACCCCTGTAGACAGAACCGGACCGCTTACGTCCTGCTTTGATGTATTTCCTGTTTGAAGTAACCTTACACCTGATCTAAATGTAATAAGTCTGCTCATGTGGGTGTGCGTAGCCTCTAGCGTGACGCTAGGCCTGCGGCTTTAGATTAGACTGAAGGACAGATGATATCCTGCCAGACAGCGTTGAGATTCCTGAGGAGTAAATTCTGCTCTAGACACGACTAAATTTAGTACACTTCACTCAGAGTCCAAGTACAGAGCTGACAGTTGTGTCTGCGCATCCGTGAGCTAAAATCAGCCTGCGTTCTTAAACTGTATTAGAGACTTCAGCTATATATCTGTTGTTCATATAGCTTTAAACTGGTTAATCTAATTCAGCTGTTTATCAGTTTTGCTGTGATCTCTGAAAGCGGAGCATCTTCGTAACTGGTGTGTGTTTTTGTTGTGATGATTTTAGAAGTGTGTTAGGGATTCCCCTTAAAACAATCTCTACTTTCACAAGCCATAACGTTTGTCTCGCTACCTACATCTCTGTTAGTATCTTAATGTATTGAATCTGTTCAAATGGATGCGCTTCTTTAAAAAGAAACAGAACTGCATGTTAATTATTGCATTGAAATGCGTTTGTTTTCCTTTTTTTTAGATTAGATTTAAAAAGAGTGTAGCTGCAACACAGTGTCTGTTCAGAAATCTTGATTTTTATTACTGAAGATAAATGCATCTCTTGTGTTTGATAAATGTATTTCTGTAAACTCTGCTTATTGAATGAAATTGGGTCAAACCAAAATTGTGCTACGAGTGTTTTGGAGATCTTGGCAGTTCAGAAGATTGTGGCTGGAATTAAACCTGAAGGTAAAATACTTCATTCTCAACAAGGGCAAACAAATCTAAACAACATGCTGGTGTTTTTTCTCCACAGCAATTAGTTTAGCTCTGTTGTTCTTCTCCCTGTAATTCAGATAATTGCAAGAATGGAGTAAGCTGGAGGAGAGCAGTTGTGGCTGTGATTGTATTTAATGTGGGATTAGATTTAGCTTTAATGCATTTTAGAATCCAGGGCCAAATTTTCTTTGATCTGTTTAATGTACTTGAAGTTGTGCGTTGGAAACAAACCAGCTGTTAGCCTGTTTCTTAAAGAAACAGTTCACAGATGAATTTCTGAGGAAACTATTCTTCTAACAGTCTCTAAATTTGGAAAAAGTGATAAAAAGTTGCGGTGCTGCTGCTAAAACCGCATTTTATTCCCAGCAATTCTGCAGTTTCTCGAGGGAACTAAAAGAGCAGCAGATATTTGATTGTGGTCCACATAAATACTGAGAACAAAAAGCATCCAAGTGTTCTGTATGCTGGGACCGGTTCAAACTTCTGCTCCCAGTCTGGGAAGAGAGTCACCGTCTTGTTCGTTGTTGCCGCAGGAAATGCGGCGTGACTGACTGAGATTTAGGGAGCGTGTTTTAGTGGTTTCTGGTGATGGAGGGCCCCACGTCCCTCAGGGGTCGTCCACATGTTTAAAGAGGGGCTCAAGCGTCAAACAGCCCAGGGCATCAGTAAACCAGGGGACCTCATGTCGCTCAGCGACTGAAGTCTCAGCTCAGAGATTAGAGGGCAAGTGTGTTAGATGTTAAAACCTTTTAAAGGTGCTAACATTGGTTGTGCTTTTGGTCTGTATCCTGTGTCGCTGCTGTACAGCGTTGCCTTAGCAGTTGTCTCACAGTTAACACTGTAAACTTTAAATCACAGCAGAACTATTTTGTAATTGCAAAAATAATGCAAATAGTTCTCACACTTCCAAACAACACAACTAATGGAGTTTTTGCGCACCTTTAAGTGGAAAGTGCTGTTTTGTCTTTTTAAAACATCTGGTATCAAGCTTGGTGTTATTGTTATACATGCACAATAATTTAGCATCATTCTAGGTTTCATTCAGGGGCATAAATGACCTCGATCTGAACACAGTTGCTCTGGCGCATGTTCTTCATCTCAACTAATGCATTTGTGCTCCAGTAATTGTCATTGTGACATCATTACAGAAGAATGTCATTATGTTTGTTCATTAGCTGATGATTTTGGCAGTTGTCTTACAGTCCATCTTATCAGAAACTTGGATTTGAAACTAAAGGACAGCTCATGTAAAGCCCTCTGCAGGCATCACAGGTTTACAGCCCTCTGTGATTTTATTCAAAGATTGTTTGTGCTGCTTGTGATTCTTGTGATTCTTGCATGCTCAAGATTAACGCTTTCTCTTAAAATGCATTTAATGCGCTCAGCATCATCACTGCATGCTGCAGCCTGCATTAAAAATCTCTTTATTGTCCCGGTGGTCTTGGATTTATATGACAGCAGTTTGCAGGCACAGATGAAGTCAGCAGACTTTTCCTGTAGGAGTGGTCTTCATCTCATTTCAGTGAACGTATGCATTTTTAATGTATTATTTTTTATTTCTTTGGATATTAAACATTAGATGAGAAAGTCATTTTGTGAACTTTGCATTAAGGTGCCTTTATAATTATTATTGAGGGAATGTATGCCTGTCTGTCTGTCTGTCTATCTCTCTGTGGTTATTTATCAACACTTACACCTAAAACAGTAACAGTACCATTTTGTTCCAGAGGGGGGCACTGCATGTAAACATATTTCCCCTCTAAAGTTCTGATTGTGTTTATCTGCCTTATGCTAGTCATTCAGTTCCCTGTACTGTGATCTGATATAACAGCTGGAGGCTTGTGTACATCTCTGCGTCTCTTCTCTGAGTCTCGTGAGGTTTGTTCCATTCACATGCTGGGAGAGGAACGTTTCAGAGCGAGTTAAAAACAGGTAATCTGACAAGATTTAGAACTGAGTCACCTAATCCGTTTACTACTGTAACTAGCACTCGACCTGGAGGTTGTGTTAGTAGGTTAATGCAGTGTTCCCATGTCAACCTGTTATAAATGACTTTGCGCACTTGTTACATGTCCTTGCATAGTTGCAGCCGCATTCTCTGCAGATTCAGTCAGTGTCTGGTGTTCAGCACTGTAGTGTGTGTCTCATTTGGTGTATTTGTTTGGTTTATGGTAATATTCAGCAGCATTGGTTTAACATCAGATTCGTGGACAGTCACACAAAACTGGAGACGATAAACGCATTACGCCCTTAATGTCCTCCACATTCTCACCTGTCACTAATCCTTCAAGTCAATTCAATCAAAAGTCACTTTATTATCTTTTAAAAGCCCTTTGTCCTCCGGCACATTATTCATCAAGTGCATTATTGTAATGAAAGGAAGTTTGTTTGTGTAATTTATGCTTTTTTATGCAAATTAGGCCACAACAGAGGCATATATCACTCAAACGCCGCTTGGTTTTATGGTGTCAGTCGTCTGCTTTGGCTGCTCAGAGGCTCAGGTGGCGTGTGAGAAGAACTGCATTATGGGTAGTAATATCAGACACTTTATTACCCACATTTATACCAGCACAGAGAGCAGTCGAGATGACAGATTTAACAGCCTCTCATCTATTCCTCTCACGATGAGAAAGTTCACACTGGGGTCGAGTGTCTGAACATCAGGGGCGAATCCTGGAATCATCTGTTACTCAGCCACCCCCCGCAGAGCCCAGCAGGTCACAGACAGGCTCTCGTTCCCCTCACTGGAGAAATATTGTCATCACGTCAGCTTATCCCTCATCCATCAGCTCCTGCCTCTCGCTGGGCATCAGACGCAGAGTCTGATGTCTGCAGAACATGCACTAATTAATTATTCCTTCTGATCTGTTAACTTTCCAGCTGTAAGTGTGTCTGTAAGATTAAAGAAGTTTCAGTGAGACTTCAGCACAATAATGAAGTTCTCAATTTCACATTTGTGTAGTTATGAAAAAGATGTTTCATTTTGTAGCTCTTACCACTTGTTTCCCATCTTATCTTGTTAAACCAAAGAAATATGGGTGAATTTTTGAGTAAATTCTTCATAAAACCATTTTAATACATTTCTGTGCACAAACATTGACGCATAACTAGCTCTTGATATCTTTCAAATCCACACAAACGCTGGGTACTAGTCAGCGCTTCATGCACACAATATTCCCGTGTTTTGATTAACTAGTTATATTTACTGGCATGGCTGCACATAGATCTTTCAGAAGCGGTTTTCATCTCGGCCTGGAACGATGTTGATGTTGGTTCTCAGCTTTGAGAGTTTCATCAGTGAGACGTGATGATCATAAATCTCAGGACATCGGTGGCTGGTGTGGCTGTGGAGGTCATGAGGTCAGATGTTTGTCAGAGCACAGTAAACATGACGTGTGTTAGATGGGCTGCTGTGGGTGGGAAACTTATGTCTGTTCCTCGCTGAGCTCAGCCAGTATGAAGAATGTTTCAGAGCCATGTGACTTTAAGACGTGAACCATGTGACTTATTGTTGGCTTAACAACAAGGAAAAAATGCTCGTGTTTAAGTAGCGCTTACAACCTCATACTTGTGTCATGCCCAAATCACAACAGTTATTTGTGAGGAGGAGTCAGAACTTTCCCCATTTTCTTTTCCCCCTCATAAACATTCTGCCTCATGGTTTGAGGAGCAGTCCTGACTTGTAGAATCAGCGCAGTGATCAGTTAAACATCTCTGCTTTCTGTCAGTGATTCACTTCAGCAGGAGATTTAACTAGTTTCTGTGTTCAGTTCTGAATAGTTCTGAAGGCTGTGACACAGGAAGCGGATCGTGGACTGGACACCATGTCAGGAGCAGTTAGAAGAGTTCTGGGCAGGAAGTGGTATTACTACAGACTGTTGGGTCCGGCCCGACACAGACTGCACATACGGTCACGGAGCCGCAACCGCACTGCTAACAAGGGTGATTTAATTTCTGTAATTTCT
>JBAJNP010013105.1:0-12534 GCA_036877545.1 Yasuhikotakia modesta | reverse complement strand
CTTATGTTTGTTGAAAGACAAACTTAAATGTTTGTTACAATCTGATCTTTACCAACAAGGCCACAAAACTTTAATATTACCTACTATATAACTGATACTGCTGTAACATCAGCTATACAGCACAGACATTTTCTATGTTTTCCAAAATGTAGAGTATGTGAGTCAGCTCACAGTCAGCTGAACTTTACCAGGCAGCAGTACAGTACAAGTTCAAACTGTGACAAAAATCCAGGCCTGGCAAGTCATAGCAAAGAGTAAGAGCCGCAATTATCTCCCTCTTACATAAGACGCCATATCTAGTTGATGAACTCATCAGCTCTGACAGTTAAATATGTGGCTCCTTCTCCAAATGGCTAATTTCAATGACAGACCCTTTAAAAATCACGGCGCTGCGCAGATGTTTCACAAAGTGCTCAAAGGCCACCACCACCACCAGCACATCTTGGTACTCAAGGTGGGCGTTTTATGTCATTTCGGTCTGCTCAGGTAGTCAACAGATAAATAAACCAAATGCTCCAACTGTAAAAAAAAAACTGTAAATTACAATCAAATGCTAAATTCAGAACTCAATTTCTAACATGCTTATGTATAAATCTTGAAAAAAAACTAGTAAAATTGTCAAGTCACATTATTATTGTGTTTTTGTTATGTTGCTCATTTACTTCCTACTTAATCTTAGTACTTGGTCCTTAAAGCTGTAGTTACTAGTGTCACTGCGGAGAAAACAGTAAAACAAAGTTGCTTATTGTGCTTCAGCTAAACAGCCACACAACCTTCTTGAGCCATTACGCCTGGTGTATCTGCATCTGCAAGGTTGACATGTCCAAACACGACCCAACAATTCCAAAAGACACCAGCTAAATGTTCAGTCTGGATTCAACATTTTATTGCTTTCCCAAGAAGTCAGACTTAATTATGACCATGATAAACTTTAACAACAACAACAACAGCAGCACGATTCAAAACTCAGATAAGAAGAACTCCACTAGAGGCAACCAGCCCCAGGAGAGCACCTATTTAGAGACAGAGAGAGAGAGAGAGAGAGAGAGAGAGAGAGAGAGAGAGAGAGAGAGAGACACATCTCCTCTGGGAAATCAGGGCTGTGCCTTGTGCTTCTCTGTTCACTGGGGCAAGAGACAAGAGACCTGTATGCTTCCTGATTACACGCCACCGCAGACACATATGCACCCAGTCTGCATTTCAGCAGGTGGTGAGGGGAGAATGGAAGAATAAAAGGGTTTGATATGAGATAACATGGGACTTGTGACACAGTAAAACTGCTTTAAAGACTGCAGTCTGCGGTAAGGCTCCTTTAACTGGCAACCATCAACCATTGAAGGTCAGACACAACATTCAGACACTCACAAAAGTGAATTCGTGAGAAAAAGGCATTAGTCATCTTTAATAGACTAGCTGGGGGCAATCGTGTCATATAGTTGATCTCAACTCTGTTTTTATTTGACTGCAAGCTAAGACTCCTACATCCCATAAATGTCTTAATGTGTTATTTAAGGTGGATGCACAAACAATTTGTTTTAAAAATTGTTTCCTGGACACTCCCAACATGTGCCACTGGTTTAACTCATGCTATTGGTTGGGCTAATGTTACTAGCAATTTAAGTGTATTGCCCTACCACACACACACTGAGCAGAGGGCTTTAGGACCTATGAGCTGACAACTTACATGCAGCCGACTGGTACAGTAAGTGCACTCAGTGACAAGGTTAATTTAACCATCACAGTCTGAAATGATACGCTGTCGTGTTATGAAAAACATTTTCTGGTATTAGGAAAAAAACTGGGACTGGCCAGTCTAACCCACATGTTATGTAATCACACACAGATCTATCCAGCTCTCCAACTGGCTGAGGCTCAGGAAGCTGTAATCCTGACAGCTCATTTCATGACGGGCTTGAGCTAAGTTATTGATTTCTGTCAAATTATAAGGATCTCTGAAATGGGATCTTCTCCAGACCTGCCACGATTCTCATTCAATAAGTCTGAGAGTCATGCCAATGAGACAGCACACATCATCGCAGCTTTGGATGGAACCAAATAGATTACAGACCAAAAACCACCTTCTTTGCTTGGTTTTGCATTTGTGATTTAACCCTGTTGAATGCAGGTTAATGTTAAGAGAAATGCAAGCATCAGTTTATCTGCTGTTCAGAGTCTCACACCCATATATAAATACATTTAATATATACATTTAATAACTGTTAAAAATGTAGGCATATCAAAACGAAAGTGAAAATGTTCACACATAAGAGCGGCACAGCCACATTTTGGCCACATTTCAGCAGCAACACCAGCAAAAGGTCAAAAAAGGTTTTAAGGACGATATGTGTGTAGACTAGAGCCAAATACTCTGGCATGGGTTCAAAGCGAGTACAATGATGCAATATATAAACACTTCCCAAAACCCATGTGTCACTAAACAAATCTCAATGATAAGCTGCATCCAGGACAAAAAGGATGATGTGAGTGACTTTTTTATCGGTTGTACTGACCTCTAACACCACACTGATAAAATTGGGTCCTGAATGCAAATATAGTTTGCATTCAATATAGTTAAGATACCACTGACACTCACTGTACAGCAGAGTGAGTTTTTATACGGCCACATATAATATGGTAGCATTGTGCAAAGAGGTGAGTACAGTACAACCTTATATACAGGCAAATATTTGATGGTGGTCCATATTTGATCAAGGGTACGTCCTGTCATGTAATATGCTGTAATTGACAAATAATGAAGACATATCCGCCATTCAGAAAACCGATGGCAGGCAAATACAATGTCAATAAAGACCAAGCATGAAGCGACATTTACTTTTATGACAACATAAAACACGATCAAACGATGTTTGTCTCTTTACGTGCAAAACATTTACAGCTAAAGTAAACGGTGTGGTCTATAAATATAAACATAAGCGACCCGACGTCAAAATGACGTGGTTGTAAAATGAGGAACTAAAAGCAAACATCGTATGTTTGAAACGTTGTTTTCTGTGATTTAAAATAAGTACAGAAAGCCCTTTCACAGATCACTGTATACACGATCTCTAAACATATTTTCTTTTATATACGCGATCTCTAAACACAAGAAACGTCGTTTTAACTGAAGCTAAATCGTGACCGTGGCTGCGTCTCACAACATTGCGCGCTCTGAGCTCACTATAAAGACAGCATGTTTGGGACGTGTACCGTTTACAAACATCGAGCACTTTTCGTGCTTGCATGGGTTTTAAAACGCTGCCTAGCCAGGAAACACAGAGTGCGCGAATCATTTGTCATCGGTTAATATTTATAGAAACACAGGAAGGGAAACAAAGGAAACAGACGCTGTGAAACATGATGGCAAACAGCATAACTGGGAAGTGATATGTGGGGCTCAAATGAACACGCAGTCGCTGTATGAAATAAAGTGATGGACGGTGGCGCATCTATTGCGCTGGATTTGCAGAAGAAAGCAGACCCGTTAGCGATATTTTCAAGACACTACGACACAAGAGAGACATAAATCTCGGTTTGGGGGTAACAGTTACCTGGTCCAGCGGCAGTTGAACGATCTCACTAATGGGTTGCAGTACTGTAAAGCCGGTACAAGCAGTCGTGGTGGCCATGATTCAGTCCAGCTCCTTACTTAAATCCCCCAACACACCGTCTTTCCTCAATCCCCTCTTTCTCCTTTTCTGATGCTGGGTTTGCTGTGGTGTTCGCTGGTGCTCCTCTGGTCGCTTACTGTCAACGCTGTTGCACCGCCTTAACATCAACACAAAGCCCGTAGGCGGACTGAGTCGCCCAGCCCCTCCATTACATCAAACTACATATTAACAGACAGTAACAACTCAAAACTTCACCGCCACCCTCTCATTCATCCCACTTAATACTAGTGCGACATACAGGGTGCATATGTGTGATATATATACATACATATACTGTAGTATAAACTTTTCTGCTTACCGTTATAAATAGTATTAAAAAATGACATCTTAGTAGCTGTTTAAAAACAAACTCGAGTACTTTGTTAAAATGAATAGGCAAGTACAAAAACATCACATCAATCGTTTATGATTCGGCCAAAATATGTTTTATTAAATTAATACAATTAAATACATTCATTAAATACAATGAATGATTGTATTTAATTAAATACATTCATACATTCACAAATTCTACTCCTTATTCGAGTTTCATGAAAACCCTAGTTATATTATTTCTAAGCGTTAAATACCTCTTTTTTTACCTCTTAAATACTTGCAACTATTCATGAAATTCATGGATTTCACAGATTAAAAGTCATATACAGAAGGACAGTTACAAAAACAAGCTGTTATAGAAAAAAAGGTCATATTTAAAGTGCATTGTCTGTATATGTTTCAAAGCACCAGCACCAATTTTGTCTGTCTTTATTCGCCTGAAGTGTCAGCTAAAGTCCTGAGGTTTTTGAGGACAATCCCTCTGAAATGCAGCCAGATACTGCCCCCATCTGGTCATAGTGGAGCTAAACAGTCACTTAAAGAACTTCACTGATCTATAGTTCAAGAAATTCACTATTAGCTACAATAGTCTTTATATTAAATATTAAATAAATATTACTTGAACAAATAAAAAAGAGAGAAAGAAATCAGTACATTTCATTAATAACACAGAAATACTGCTTTAGTGAGCCTTTGGCAGCAGTGTTAACTTTACATTTATGGTAACTTATATATAATAATTAATCTATGATTACAATTGTAAAACGTGCCATTAATATCATTTTATCTCGTTTCATCATTTCTTAGACCCGCAGCAGGAAGGCACTGCATGCACATGAATATGGACAACAAAGCAGCTTATTGTATTTCTTTCCCTGTTTCTTGTCATTAAAAAATATTGGCAACTAGAAACAATATTGATAAAGCATAATGTGACACTAAAACACAACACTAAAGACACAAAAAACATGAAACAAAAAAAACCTTCAGTAGCCTAAACTTTGGTTTAGATATATTCAATTTGACATTTCAGTGTGTACAATATATATTTTAAAATGCTTTTTAAAATCTTGAGCTACATTGCTAGTATACAATAAATGCTGTTCAGTGCGTAAAGACAAACAAACATGTACAAATGGTATACAAACAAATTATCAGAATATCCTTAGGCTAGTTTGTCTTTCTCCTGCTTAACCCAGTGGACTTCATGTTCACAAACATAATAAAGTAGTAACATTGACGGGTCAGCAAATATTGTAAGTACAAGGCTTTGGTACTGGAGGTCTCTGCTCAACACCTGTGCAACATAAAACAACAGAGCTATGAGCAAGAGTGTGTGAGAATGACTCAGCACTTCTGTGAGAGTACTGGGTGGTACACAAAGACTCGTGATTCATTCTGGATAGTTACTATGCACAAGCTTCTCTGTTCTTTGTCAGGGCAGACATGGGGGTTACGCTTATGAGCTTGGAAACCTTACCAGCTTGGCTCATTAATATTAATTAAGTGGCTGATTAAGTTATAAATTAAACTGGTTTAGAAAATGACTTCTGACATGAATGCTAAAAATAGTTTTTAATATTGTGAAACATTTAAAATGCATAAATATTTTATACATTATTATTTCAGTCATACTGCCAATAAATAAATCATATTCTATGGGAACCTTATATGCAACATTTGTTTTTTTTTCTTCTGTGCAATATTAATTTATTGTTTATGGTTAGGCATATGATTATGATATCACATTTTTAAAATGAGGCAAAAAATAACAATTGTTTTGCAACAAGCTTCATTACTTCATTAAGCTTCATTGTTGTACCTGAAAACATAGATGTGGAAGTGTTGCAGGTGGGGGGGTTGAATACCACAAATCACTCGTAGACACAGACCTTGAGACACAGAACGATTTATCTCTGCCACTCTGAGCTACAGTGTGCACACGTCAGAGGAAGAAGATAAATCCATACACCAGCCTCTGTCCTTCAGCAGGTCACTTCCGAACATTGTTATGTGTCACTTCTCTCAGTCCACAAAAGAAAAACAGTAAAAAATACAAGTTCACATAATAAGATTTGCAGATTTATCTGAGTGGAAAAAAAATCTTGAAAAAGCTTTAACCCTTGTGGGGTCAAAAATTTGTTTAAGACATCCAAGGATGTTGCTTTAATGCAGGTTTGAATTAAAGGGTTAGGCTGTGGCCTAATTCAAGGTGACTTCTTCAAATCGAAAATCCAATACTATCACGGTGACTTGTGGTGAGTTGAGTGGGTTTGTGTGTAACCAGTTTCATCATTGTGTTACTGTTGCTCTCACCTCCTCTCAGCTTAACTGTCCCAAACATAAATCAGATTCATAAGGAGGTCAAGATGAGGTAAAGAAACAGAAGTTAAAACAGTTTGAAGGATGCTGCCTAATGCAGTTGTCGTGTCACTTATCTGTTTGTGTTTGTAAACCTAGTTTGTGTTTGTATATATATACAGCCATAAACAGCCATTAAGTATCTAATGATTAAAGATCATCTTTGAATTAGAACAATCTCAGCAACTCTCACCAGCTCTTTACAGCATCTGCATTGACCTTTACTGTATAAGTAAATCTGAAACCACATCTCAAACACTTTTGGCTTGTTAGATCCATCAGCTTTTCCGCACCTATGGAATTAACCGAAGGCATTATCTCACATTGTCAAATCAATAGCAAGCACTCTGGATGAAAACACACCCCCACCCTTCATCAATTTAATGGAGCGATACTCATGAATACAAATGAGCAATTTCATCCTGGCAGGTGTATGTCTGTGGCCCGTGAGTGCTTTACTCAATCACAGTAGGAATGTGAGTTCAGGTCACTGCGATTCATTCTGCTGAGTTCCTATTCAATAATACAGCAAACAGAGTGAGAGATTTAGTGTTTGTCCTTTCATTTTTGTGACATTTAATAAACAGTAGAGTGTTGCGCTGACAGTGACATAGTCATTGTTTTGATAACCAGGGAACACAAGGACTGATGAAATATTTATGCTTTAGTCGCTGTGGATAAAAGCTCCTGCTAAATACATAACTGTAAGAATTCACATATTGACTTCTTATTCATGTCCAATTGATGTTTTTTTCATAGCTTTATAGCTTGGTGTTGAACTTTTTTGTAGATCATTTTCTTGTGTGCAAATGAAATTAAATTATGCAATATTAAGTATAGCAATTACATATATGTTTGAATAAATGCTACATAGTTTAAAAAACTGCATTATAAATTATGAACTAACTTATGAACTAACTAGCAAGTCATACTGTAATTTATGAATTGTATAGTGAGAAACATTTACGGTAAACATCATATGACAAAGAAAGTCTATAAATACATTATAGATTTAGAACAGATAAAAGATTAAAACATAATGTACTCCAGCAACCGCAGAAGATTATTATGGTCTGTAGGCAATATAAATAGCCTATTCATAGCCTTTTTCATTTCAGACATTGAGTCTTTAATAACCTATAGGATCGTGGTTATTCAAAGAGACACCAGCAGAGGTCATATGGATCAACTCCCTGCTTTTCTCTCTTCGTTAAGAGCTTGAGGTCAAAGCATTGCAGTGCTTTGATCGTTGCATTCAATGCACAGTGGGAATTACCCAGCTAACAGGGAATGATTTTTAATATTGTTAGCTGGGTACAGGTAAAACTGTTTGTCATTTAATTCATTATTTGTTGCATTCCACATATCAAATACTTAAACTAATAATATCTGAAGTCAGAGATATTTTCACAGGTCTCAAGGTCATCAGGGTCATCAGGGGTCACAATAGAATAATGGTCAAGGTGTTCAAACATGTCATAGATATTGGTTGTGTTAAAGAAAGAAGATACTCATTGATTTGAACAAAGAGACAGACAGTAAATATGTCTTTCAATATCATGTTTTTACAGTAGGTTTGAACTTTATATGGGGAATAAAATGAATTTGTTTGTTTTAAGGAAGTACATTTCCTCTTTAAATAAAAACAAAAACAACCTGAAGGCAGAGCAGTCTGTTGGCAGAGCAAAACAAAACACTGTTACAAATATCCTGCTATAAAATGATTGTTATTATCACTGTTTGGTATTTATTGTTTTGTGTTCTAAACAGAAACAGTGCCTATACTGGTGCTTTGTGGCAGAAAGTTGTTCTCATACTATCAAATTGGACTTGTTTGTGTTAAATCGCACTCTTTGCATAAAGTTATTTTACTTATTTACTATGTGATAAATAGAAAGTTCAGAAAAGTCAATGTATATACAAGCATCCAAAACAAGACAAAATGTTGCCATAATGTAAAGCATTTATTGGCAGGAAACCAACCTAAGCAAAGTTATGATTTTTAATGTGGTCAGTAAATCTATAGATGACAACACCCAGTGAGAACTTCATAAATCATTTATGAATTATTAAATAAACTAACCTAGACATGTTTTGATGTTCTGATTGAGACACAAATATGATATTTCAGGCACAAAATCACACCACTATATATGTTCTCCATTTGCAATTCATATACATACTCTGAACTTTCTTTTATAGATTACACACTATACATACTTCTGTTGCTAGGACACAAGAATGTATTTTAAGTCTCTGGTAAGTGGGCAGTCATGTAGCGTTGAGAGTTTTAAGTCACATATAGTTTATATTTTTAAATAGCCATAGTTTTGAATGCAGACTGTGTTGCTGAGGTTTCAATGAGTTGGCTAACATCAGCATTTCTTATTTAATCTTACAGCACAGAAAAGACTAAACTAACTTTCAAGACTAAACAAACAACCAAAACTTTATTCTTTAAAATGATTCCACAATAATTGTCCTTCACTATTGTGGGTATCATAAGAAGGACATATTTGAACATCAATTTCACTATTTACACGCACTGTAAATTTCTTTCTCCACCTTAAGAGAGGCGCTCACGATCTTAAAGGCAATCTACGGACAGACCACGCCTTACGTCAATTCTGATTGGATATCAACTAGCGGTTCCTGTTTTTGATTGGTCGTTGCTGTCCCATTGAATGTCCTCCACCTTTACTTTGTCAATTTCTGCGCTTACATTGAATTGCGCCGCAAGAGCTTGTATCGATTCGCACATCCTGCAGCGATCTCGGCACTACAAGATACATTGCTGTACCATACCATATGAGAAACACGGTTTATTATCAAACGAGCGGACTGCAATAGCTCTTCAACTGAACCAAGTCACAACTGGGACCGTGGGAGAGAGATTTCCCGTCGCACAACCTGCGCTTCTCTGTAGTTGGCTGGTGATATTCATGAATTCACAACTTGTCCCCGCCGAGGACAAACCACAGCGATGATCGGACTTCAGGACGCTCAGCAGAGTTTCATTTTATCATCTTACTTCTGACTTTCGACAGATAATAGTGCCGCAGACGGTAGCGGGAAGGATTAAAGCAGATTTGTGGTTTTGTGCGAAAGGAAATATAATGCCGGACCAGATCACGGTGGCGGAGTTTGTTGCGGAGACAAATGAAGATTATAAATCACCCACCGCCTCAAACTTCACCACTAGAATGACCCACTGCAGAAACACCGTAACAGCACTGGAGGAGGTGAGAGAAGTTTATTAAACCTAGCTGTTTTGTCATCGTCAAAGGCTTATTGTATGGTCCGGAGACCACTGGAGTCAGCTATTGCCCCCCTTGGGTAACTTAAATGAGTTATTGGGGAGGCAAATCCTCGCCCCTCTTTGTTGATGCCTCACATCTGGTGCATCGCATCGTCTAATCCGGATAAGATCTAATTTAAAGATGCTTGATGGTTCGTTGTACCTTTAGATCTGATGCAGGCATAGGATAAAACATCTATACAGTAGATTAAGTCCAATATATTACTGCATATTTTTCTAAAGGAGATATTATCCTAAAATTGGTTCGTGATAGTTGATCAGTACCTGTTACGATTAAGACGCCTTATATTTAGTCTATTGATTCATGCTATTGATTTTACAGCAGTTCAGGAAATTATCCATCAAGCCTCTCTATCTGTTTCTTGACTTCCATTATATGTAAATGTTGCAGTCAAAAGTTGTCTAAAAATCTAGTAAACGATTGAAGCCTCGCCCTGGAGAGCTATAAATAGCCTTTTCTTACTCTGATAGGCTCTGCTGCTTTTGTGCTGTGCTGAATGGAGACAGGTTCTCCTGGGACCTCCATCATCACAGCTTCAGGTTATATGGATGCTGCAGGCTATACACACTTGTTATTGAGTGTACAGATAGCATTACAGCCTGTGAGGTTTAATGTTGTCTTTGAAGGGACCGGAAATGAATGCTGTATGACTTTCTCAGATACTGATAGTGAGGTGTATTTGGTCTGGGATGTACCAACAGTTTGGTAAGTTTAGAGAAATTAAAATGTTGGTTAAAGGAATTGTTCACAAAGAATAGAAATAAAAAACACTGTTTACTTTTATGTCACTCACAACTTTTTTGACCTTGTGTTTTCTGTGGGACTCCAAATGTGTTTCAGAAGTGGACAGGGACCAGGGTCTCCAAGCTCTGAAAATGAATCATATTTAAGTCATTTTTACGGATATGGTATATTCCAAGTCTTCTGTAACAATGTGATAGGTTTATCACAAATTAAAACAGTTAATGAAATCTTTCCTTAAAATCCTAAAGTGTTGCCCTTTGTTTTTAATTGTTATGTGCACTTTGCAGTATAATAAAAGTGCAGGTCTTAAATCTCAATTCTGAGTGTGTCTGATTGGTTAAAGTTAGTGTACATTTGTTTTTTTTGTTTAGTAACACCACTGGTTAAACTGATACCATGCTTTCAAGGTAACACTGCTAATGGGTAACTGTGTTCTGTGTTTTTGTGTTTCATTGAGGCACTCAGGAAGTCTAGGGCTGAATTATTGTTTTTGGTCTTCCTCTTACATGCTGTTTTTCACTCTTTTGGCCTTGTGGTCACTATTTCAGGGACATAAATAGCACTGTCCACATATTTGGAGTTTAATGGACTCACTGTAAGTTTGTTGTTTTGTGTTTGCTTTCACACTCACTGCTTGTTGAAAGAATACAGTCAGAATCGGTTGTTGTTGATTTTGAGAGCAGCTTTTTTGCATCTAAGTTGGTCTTCAGCTGTTTTTTGTAGGTAATATGTTTGACTGAAGAATGATTCTGCTCAGTGTTATAATGGTATTTTAAGTAACATTTAAAAATGCCTCTCTTAAGGGTCTTGTTGCTCCGGCCACTTAAGAGACTAATTTACTTGAAACTCTGATAATAAACAGGACAAGATAGATAAAGTTTTAGATAGATAATGAATTTCTTTTTCATTATTTCCATTTAAAGCACTTAGACTGGAAGCAAGTTAATTTTGGATTGCGGTTGTAAAACCTTCACCCACAAGGGAAATTAAGGGGAAATAAAAGGCAAAAAAGTACAACAATGGAACAATAACCAGTGGTCCAATAAAACATTGTTTTATTCAAGTTTCAATGAAACTATAAAAGAAAACAAGGTTTAGTCTCCATTTTATTTAAATAGCTACTTTTTTAAAGTCTGCCATGATTTACTCACAGTTATGTTGCTCTAAAGATGTAACGGAATGATATTTATAAGAGTAGACATGCTGTTCTCTTCCATACCGTGAAAGTGAATGCATACCAGAGGTCAAGGAAAAAGCAAAGCACTGTACAAACATTACAGAAAGACTCCATGTAACTCATGCACTCTTCCAAATTATCAAATATATGTGAGCAGTAGACTTTGATGTAAGGTTTTCTTTAGTAAAATTTTGCCGCCTTAAACATTTAGCTTGACAGCTGTGGGCACCATTTACTTTCACATTTCATGTCACTATTCCATATGGCAGAACATATCACTATAATTAACATATTTAAATAACATTTTTAATACTGCATTCTACAATAAATATTTGATACAAGTTTTGAAAGACATGGGTGAGTAAATGATGACAAAGTTTTGGGTGCAATGTTACTGCACTGACAAACACCAGGTATAACAATTATCCCATACATGTATATACAGACTGTTAGTCCAGTACTTACATATTTCATTTTGTTGCTTTGTTAGCGCTTACAGAGTAATCTTTAAAGCGTTGAGTCTCTTTATAAGTAAAATGTGTTTTCTAAGGGATAAATAAATGATGGACGATTATGTTGCACTTTATATTGTGCATTTTTATGTAAAGACATGTTTCTTGGGTGTAATTGTCTGTGCATTGCAGGGTTTGGAAATTGGAGGTTGATTTATGATTAGAGGTCAATTGAAAGCGCTGAGTTTAAAATCAATAAGCATCAGTGTTTCATATGATCTCTGAATCTTCTCTCCAGCACAGCAAGGCAGATCTGGTGTGTTGCCAGGAGAATTTCTGATATGATAAAAACTATATAGTTAAGACATAACCAGACAGTCAGTCTCTTTATAAATGTATTCTACTTTTTTAAGCCAAAGTCATATTTGTTACAGAAAGCCCCTTGACATTTTAAGAATACACAATATATACTAAGTTACATTGTGGTTTTAATAGTT
>JBAJNP010013104.1:0-12535 GCA_036877545.1 Yasuhikotakia modesta | reverse complement strand
ATGTGCCACAGAGGTAAACTCTATTTGTCGGCTTGTCTGACAGCACTGTACACAGAGACCTGAGGCTGTATATGAGTATTACCAGGTTGTTGTGTTCCTGTTTACACTGCCCCCTTTCACTGTTTCTGGGTTTAGCATGAGTCATCAGTCCAGCCTGGAAGATAGTCCTGGGACGAGGTCTTTGTCGCAAGCCCACCTCACAACCAGACATGATATCGGATTTTTCCTGAAACAACATCATGACAGTATTACATAAAAGCTTCTGCTTAATGATTAAACATAAACACACAGGTCAACACACTGTTCTTCTATCAACAACACTTTTTCTGTCTGTAAAAATATATCACTTGCCATAATTCTTTCATCTTCCCTTCGTTTTTCTCTTTGAATTTGTTTCTTAAGTCTTGCCAGTATTGTCAAGGAATATCGTGATAACAGTGATATATGAAAACAGTGGTCTGTTATTTCCTTATATCACAACTGATCTGATCACAAAGAGTGTTTACATTAGTGATATCAAAGCAATTATGTACTCGAAAGAAGAGATGCGTTCTGGCAGATTTCACACACATGGACATGCATGCACACGCTGAGTGTTCGCAGTTAGCACACGTGTACAGCGCCGTGTTTGTTTAAAGGGATGGCAGGAATACAGCACAATATGCTGCTGCATGTCTTATTTCATTACCCTCAAAATTCTATTTGCTGTTTAATGGCAAATTTCCCATAATGCACCTGGCCTCTAACTTTTGTAACCTTTTAAATAGCTCATATAGCCAATACGTTATATAATGTTTACAGAAACTGTAGAAATTGTCAATGGTAATTTTTAACCATTTTTCTAAGAATAAAGTCAGAATAAAGTCAGATGTTAAGATGTGCTAATTTGTTGACCATCAATATTTAATAGTTGTGATTCAATTAAATCCCTTTGCAATTAGCCGCAAGTATAAAAGACTGTTTAAATTTAAAATGTTTCACTGTGTGATGATGATGGAAGTGTTTGTTTTTTCTCATCTGATCTCTGGAGAGGCTCTGTCTGCTTGTAAAGCACTGAGCTCGTCTTCTGAGAACTATTATCTCAATGGAAAACTTGCCATTAGACATTTATCTAGGATATTTAACTCTACGTGGCAACACATGTAAACTATTACACACCAAAGCCTGTGTAAAAATGTTTTAATGAGAGTGTTTCACACACAGACAGGTGAATGTACTGTATGGCGCTGTGAGTGAAAGTTTTGCCATGTACTGCAAATATGCATGAAAAATAATATTTCTATATTAGTTTAATATAAGGTTTCATGGATCTTAGGAAATATTTATGTGCATCTAAATTCAGCTGCAACAAAAATCTTAGATTCTCACCTCACTGTAGGAAGAGTCCCAGGCGCTGTCTTCCTCTGTGTCAGAGCGCTTGCGAGATCTCTTTCTTCTAATGCTGTTCTCACTCTCATCTGATACAAAGAACCAGAAATCACAAATGGACAGAATGATGAACATATAACAGCCAATTTCACACACAAATACACTGTTTTTTTAACAGCAATGTTCCAGACCATTTTACAGAATCTTGTCTGTCACAAAATCTTGTTAAGTACACTTTAGTGCACTTGAGAATTGTAAGTGCGTTATTGTAAACAATTCTTGATGATTTTGATGTTTTCAACAAACTACAATGACTATTTGTCATTTACAGCATGTCACCATTGGCCAATGAAAACGCACATCATATACCTGCGGGTGAGGCTGCACCTCCGTTCTGTTTGGGACTAAAAGGTGAGGGCGGTTCTGCCGCGGTCAGCGGGCTCTTCTCATTGGTCATCTCCAGACCCCTGTCATTCTGCGACAGTCCCTCTCCTACAGCTGTGTCACCATTTACAGCAGCCTGAAAAACACATCCTGTTTACAGCCATCACAGAAACAAACACACAAGCTTTGGACAAGCCAACATCCTCAGGCAAACGACTGTGCTTCAGTATCCACCAAACAATGAAACTGAGCTAAAGCTCTGTATTTGTTTGCATGTCACGTGGAAGATCTGAATGTGCCTTTTTCATTCATAAAAAGAGTTAGTAATGAGGGCAGGTCTAAACACCTCCACTATATCACCGTCACTGTAACTTGTAACTGTGGGTTATATTCTTTATGCCCTGTATGTAGTTACTGTAAATTGATTTAGTAAAAGTTTCTTTAATTTAAACTGTTTTTAACATTATATAAATAATAAACAAATTTTAGTTCAAATAACCATAGATGATGCTTTTTCTGTTTTATTCTGATGAAGTAGCTTTCAGTGGCTGTATTTTAAATTCTTTCTGGCCAAGTTTGTTTGTTGTAGCAGAAGCAGCTGTGTCGTAACTTGAAGATGGTTTGAGGAGTTCAGAGGATCAGGGTGCTGTCAACAAATATCTAAAAACAGATATGTGTATGGTCATGTCTTTGCTGCGTGTTGATTGGTCGACAATTCTCTGTTTTAAGGCACTGTGACACGATAAAAAAAATAAACAATGCATCTCAAAATCATGCATTCTTTTCCATTTAGTTGCTGTGATTGGTGTAGATGCAAATTGCTAAATGACTCCATAGCCAATCAAAATCAAATACTCCATATGTCTGTGTGCTGGCACTGATCTCAATGTTCTTCCATGCTATGGTCTGTAAGAATTTATGGAACAGCTACTGTAGCAAATGCTGAAATACTTCAAACGAGAAACCACCAATGAACAACTGTTCAGCACATTCAGCACTGAGGGAAGTCATAAACAGAAGACTGTGTGTTCATGGATGTGAGAACAACTGGTTTCTGTCTTTGCACTGGAACACCAGGCATCTTTCATGCCACAGCTGCGTTGCAGAAGATCAGAGTTCCTGCCAACATGCACACACATTCTCGCCGACCACTCTAAATGTGTTGAGATTTACTGCCAGCGGTTAGTCTTCACAAGTTCTGCATAACAATTTTACATGCACATATTCTTCGAATTTGTGTATTTTTAAATCAAAATGATTTAGCAGCAGAACACTTGCATTTAGAAGTAACATTACACTTCTCTATTCTACAGTAAAATGTGTTTAGAATGGTTCTATAAAAACACTGAATTTTAAATTAATTTTTTTTATTTTTAATTAAAATCACACCAAAGTTGGTCAAACCATCTTTCACGAAACGTCATGAAGCTAGTCAAAAATGCACTACAGAAGATTTTCCACTTGTTTCTCTATTTAAGGAGGTGGGGAGAGGTGAATGAGTTTACGGGCTCCTTAATTCATTCAGTTTATCTTTCCTCTGGCCCCTAATGACACCCCCTGCACTGTCCTTGCCTAAAGGGGCCTCCAGTCCCGGGCTGAAGCTATTGAAAGACTAGAAAAAGTCAGCGAATCAAACTAGGTGGCTGAGATCCGCTTTATGCCCATAATACTACACACAGAGGGAGAATGAGCAAGAGGGGAATAGTATTGTGTAGAAACCCACTGTTCATTTCCCAGAATCCCTTGCGTGTTTGCAACCATGCTCACCAGCCATGTGAAAACACACACACACAGAGCCAAAGGCACAACAGAGACACTGAACGAATAACAGTTATGTTAAAGCAGACATACATAACAATTCCAGACAAGACACAACATGAGCACAAAGTGGAAGCATGTTGTGTTTTTAAACCTGTAACACAACTTTAGGCAGTACAGGCTACACTTAATACACGAGTAAAACTCAAAATGATAATGCTAACCACAGCAATGACAAGACAAACCCTACAGCTGACAACACATTTAACTGATATTTCTCAACAAATTGATTCCTGCTCAGAATATCTGGAACACACTGATCTTGCTCAAGGGAATATTCCAGGTTAAATTGCTGGTATGCTATTATGTCAGCTCTATTAATAATATGTATTAAATTTTGTTGATTGACAAATATTTTTTCCACTCTTTTTTTTGTGAAAACACCCAAACAAACACAAATAAGAATTAAGAGTTACACACCCTGTTGACTATATGCCCATTATTGCACCACTGACCTCCGTTAAAAGCGTATATCTGTCATCACATTCCTTATTGTTTGTTTATTTTTAAAATCATGGAGTACATTCCTGTAATTATTAAAAGGAAACGACATTCTGAACACTTGCCTGATGCCATAATAAAGGAGACTGCAGTAAACCGACCTAATAAAGTAACTAACTCAGAACATATTGAGAACTCACATTAAGCATGA
Source organism: Yasuhikotakia modesta (assembly GCA_036877545.1). NCBI lineage: Eukaryota > Metazoa > Chordata > Actinopteri > Cypriniformes > Botiidae > Yasuhikotakia > Yasuhikotakia modesta. Next base: position 8,313 of record JBAJNP010013104.1, on the reverse strand, counting down.
GTACAAAACATAATAATAGGACTCAAATTCATTTTGCCTAAAATTTCAAGGCACGTTTTTGTCAGTCATCTGAATGGCCAGAATGAGGTTCTCTCCTCCCTGGCTAAGCAGCTGTCTGTGGCTTATAGAGAACTGCTTCAGCCAGGTGCAATGTTCAAAGAGCCGGCACTCTCTCTCTCTCTCTCTCCCTAACGCACTCCCTTCATCTCCCTCTGTCACTCTCTCTTTCTCTTTCTATGCTCCTTGGAGTTCAGGAATGGGGAAATGAATGAATAAACCTTGCCTCACTTTGTCACAAAGAATATAAACAAAGTCACAAAAAAACTTGGTGGTGTGAAAGGTCTTGGTCTGTTAGCAAATTTCTGTCAGAGCAGCTTCTCCACTGATGAACCAGATACAGTCACTACAGCTCTCCCTCTTTCCCTGTTTTTATTATAATATAAATTCCAATGCACTTTTGACCTAGTTTTGAACCCTAGACACTCCAAACATAAGATATGTGTGAGAAACTGACACTGTTCCACAAATCTGTTTGTGGTTGTGCAGGAGGGACAAATATAAAACCTGTGAGGGGTTTTTGAAAGTGAAAATGAGGCTGTTCCAGTAACTGCTCAATAATTGGCCCAGTCTGTCCACATCGCGATAATCCACTGCTTTTATCAGCATGTGAAAACATCAGAACACCACACAACGTTCTCAGAACACTGGCTAAAGTTCTCTCAAAGTTATAAAAACATTTTTGCAGTAACTTTAGTAGATCGTGTTTAATGTTGTATATAGTGTGGATCAAAAACATTGTTCTTAAGTTGTTAGTGAAACATTTAAGAAGGTTACATAACTTTAATACTACATTTAAACATTCCTAGTAAATGTAAAATATCAGTAGATTTTGGTTTACACAACCAATATGGATCTATATAGGATAATGGTGTAGAAAATAGATTAATGGAATTCATTCATAAACTAAAAACAAAGTTTAAAAGTCAAACAGAGCACATTTATGTTGATGGCTTTTATGGTGGCTTGGCCAAATTAATCCAATGCAACTGTACATCAACTCTCTTTCACCCTCTTACCGTGGCAGTCATTTTGTCACTTTCCTCCATTATAGCGAATGAGTACTTGTTGGTTGGCATCACTATTTCAGTCTTTTTTTCTTCTTTTCGTTCCTGTCAAAATGACAAGCATCTGGTTAGGTAAAGCAATGCAGGGGTAAAGGACAAAACAGGTAAGAGATATCAAATCAGAATATGAAGTTATGAGCTTTAATAATGACAATGTGCTTGCATATTAACATTCCTCTGAGGTAAGATTAATGGATACTTGCTTATTAAATGCAGTAACTAATATTGATCTCTGTCTTAACCAACACAGCAGCCATATTTGACATTTTACAACAATTACATCATTTGAAAAAAGAAAACTGCGTATTTATAACTTTTGGTTTGTATCTTTGAATGGTTTGGTTTCACTTTGACAAAATTTTCAGGTACTTGTCTAAGTAAAGCCATTAACTAAACAATACAGGCTAGGCTTACATTGGTCTACTGTAATAGTTTAACCTACATTGTATTTACAACCGTTCAAAGCCATTGTAAATGATGACAGGAATATCCTTTTTTGGACTGTGTACACCTTTAATAGTATCACTTACAGCTTTCATGTTTATTTGCTTCTGTAGCCCACAGTTCCCACAAGGTGAAAACATTTAGCCCATAAACACAACAGACATCAGTCATTCATATGTTCAGATGACAGCTGGTGATCACATAACACCCTGAGGGTAATGAATATGTGTTCACTCTTTCTCATCACTTGAAAGACAATCTTATTTGTATACTACAAATTTTAATAAAGGGTTTAACTGACAGGCATGCACACTGATCAAAACCTAATCCTTTTTACATTTACACTACATTTAGCAGATGCTTTTATCCAAAGAGACTTACAGTGAATTCAAGGTACACATATTCTTATCAGGACATGCCTTCCCCTGGGATTGAACCCACAACCTTTGCTGTGTTAACGCAATGCTCTACCAGTTGAGCTAACAGGAAGGCTTTTAGTTTTGTCTTTGGTTTGTTAACAAACAAATCACAATTAGAATTGCTATTAAACGCTATATTAGTACTGTAGGAGTAGTTTATTAGTAGGTCATACTTAAACACTGGATTTGAACTGGAAATCGACGATAAGCAAATACATGTAAGCTATTATTTAAACAACCCTTGGTTTACAGACAGGACACAGGTAAGACCTCCAGGTGCACCCTACACAATGACACACATTCAAGTGTGTGCAAATACGCACACACACAAAGGCATCAACAGCATGTGCTGATGGATCTCATTTTACAAGTCCATTATCTAGGTGAAAATGCTTAAGTTATCCTTAAAGAATCTATAAGCACACATGCATTAGTGTATGTGTAACACATACACTCAGTGGGACTCTGTGAATGCAGCAATGAAGAGGAGCAAGACTGAATACAAGAATACAATAAGAGGCCACATCAAAGGTCTGCATGAATGACAGAGATTGTGGACCTAATGTGTGAGAGGTTTTTGTATTAGCATAACTTGTGTTCGGCTGTATTTGCTATTGAGGGGTGCAAAACCCATATTAAATTTTACCCAATAAAACGATGTATACCATTATCAAATTCCAGGACATAAACAAACTTGACACAGGCTGAAATTTCCATTGACACAGGCTGAACAAGTTCCATTGATTTCAGTTATATTGCAACTGCGTGCTGGAAAATAAATGAAAATGCGAGATTAAGTAAAAACGACAAAATTCTTGTTAAATTCTCAGTCACTAATAAAAACTGTGTTACTCGAGCTGACTGTAACGTTCCTGGTTCAGTGAGTCGTTTCATTCTTAAAAGAGATCAGATTGAAGTCTAAGTCATTTCTATGCATCCTAGCAAAACCAAAGTGACGGCGCGGCATTCCTGCGAGAGGCCCCGCGGGCGTGAGCGCGCTCCCGTACAGACCACCACGCAGATTAGTGCGCGCTCAGATGCACGCGCTCCACTCACATTCACCCTGCCGCGGAATTCACCTGCGTCTAGCACCCCTACTTATTTATTACATGTGCTCACATTTCTGCTTTATAAACTTCTTAAGTAAAAATCATAAAAGCTATAAATGCGCTACGACATTCTGTGATGCTGTTATGCAAGTTTATGACAGCCAACAGAATCACCCGCTTCTTAATATTACAGAAATGCAACAAATTTAAGTGCGTTTCCTTCGTGGCACGTAATGACGCCGAACTCGCTGCACTTTCATACAAACCGTTATAAAATAAAAAAAGACCTTTACTTACTTTAACTTACTTTAAACATTTCTTCTGACAGGTTGATTTAAGAAAATAGTTTTTGGGACTCTTAAAAGAATGGATTTTAACAATTTTGTCATAAATGATATTTCAGCAAACAGAAACGAGGTACACAAATGTAGTAAACAACAATGAGAAACAGTTATTGCAAAACAAACGGGAAATAAATCTCACAATCTCCCCTTCTGAGCCACTTACATAAACACCTATAAGACAAGATTTCAATGCGCAAGCACGCGCGCTCGATAACCACATTATTGCAACATTTAACAAAAAAGGAAACCAAATGCATTTTGATCATTTATGTTTTATGCCTTAAACTAACTAAATAGCAAACTTACAAAGTTTGATCCGGTAACCTATATAATCAGACATGTGCGGTCATGCTGCACTTGAAGTCTCATCGAGAGCGTGCACCGATCAGCTCTATGCAATAGTTCAGTGAAACTTACCTGCCTCTGGACTATAGCTCTTTAAAAAGTTGGAGAGGAGAGATTGATGGCGCTGTTAATGTAGTCCACTGCCAGGTTGCTGCGGTATGTCACGCTGATCTTTGCTGCTACTCACGCCTTTAAACCCCTGGGGCGAATATGTAAATGGAGTGTCGTTCACAAGGACCGTGCGGTCTTTCGCCTCAATACTCAGGCGTGACTTTTCCCGGGTCTCGAATCTCGTTCCCACTGAATACAAGCTACTTTTACCTCCTGCTGTTTAACCCTTTCTCTCGCTCAGGAGAGCATGCCATAAATATGTGGTTTTAGGTTCTGTCTCAGTGTGGATAATATATGAATTTCATGTTTACAATACAGAAACACAGCTAAAGTTTACAGGCTTCAAACTCTGTAATGCTGGTATTAAATATCTACTTACTATATTGTGCTATAGTGAATCTGATTGGATAAGTGACAAGAGGTGAGCATGTTTTGGCGTTGTATTATAAAAAAGAAAACAGCTACACTGAAAAATAAAATATTGTCTACCAACTTATTAGCAGTTTGGTTTGTACTGGTGACAAGCAAGCCAGTGACTAGTGACGATCACAGCATGAAGTTATGCACGACAACACGTTAACTGCATGCGCTGTGTGAGTCCTTATGCTATCCGGGAATGGCGAAACTGCTGCTGTGAATCCCAAGAGTTATTCAGCAGCGGAAATGTTGAAACAGATGTGACAGTTCAGCGAGAGATGTTGCAGTTGCATTTTACACGAATGATATGTTAGCCGATAATGTCAGCACTACCTTACTGCAGCATACTGATGCATAAGAGAATCATTATGCTGGACGAAATGAATTTACTATGATAGTAACGTAGGGTACTTTCAATTTACAGAGTTTGTGTACATTTTCATTTTAAAATAAAGAAAAAAATTAATGTGACATGTATTTGTCAGTTACAGGCTTGATGAAGAGTTCCCTTCTTCTACCTCATGGTAAACGTTCAGGGTTTATTTTAACAGATCCATCATCCTAACACAATTTGCACAGATTAATAATGCATTCCCCTTTCCTGCTGATAAAATCAGTCGTAAATGCTTAGGAAAACCCTGCCAGTGATCTAAACAGCAATTCTTAGTCACAATTCTTAAACTTACTGCAGTCCTAATCACAATGATTCATCACTCAGTGTTTTGCACCAAATTGCCCTATTAATGCATCGGGAGGATTTTAATATCTTATGTTGCAAATTGTCCTTGAAAATCTCAATCTAATGCCACATGACCTTTGACAGAGCCCCACTCAGTATGCAGCGATGCTACGTTGCATTTACATGCAGTGTGTATCCTGCTGCCTGCGCATTTAGGAATTAAATGATAAGGAATGTGTCTACAGGAATAGACAAACTACTAAGCATAGTTTAGAGGACAATAATTAAAGTGGTGAAACGGACCAGACAGCTACTTGAGGGAAATAAGAAACAAATGCAGATTGCTTTAAATACAACAACGGATATTTAGCAAGGATGTTAACAGCAGAACAGGTCAATGCAGACTTGCTTTCATTATGTATATTCTTCACACACATCCATATTATTTACTAATATTTTACAAGCCAGATATGTCAGATTTCTTGGTGTAGCCTATGTACTATATATCCAACCCAAACTATATACAGCTTCAGGGATGCAGAGATTTGTCACATTTGAATGAGTGCGTTGTCAAGTCTAGTCACCTTGAAAGTAAATGGATTTTCTAAATGGCAAGTTACTGTCAGCGACTAATTGACTATGACATAATCATCCTGTTTTCGTACATATTAAGAATCATAACTGTCTACCATCTCTATTTATCCTATATAAAATGTAAATTAAAATAATGCATATGCAAATGTCCAGTGACATTAAACATCTTCTTTTTACAGCTGAAACTAGTCATTAGAAAAGGAAACAAGACAGAATATGTGTACATGGGTGAGCACTTAAAAAGTCCATAATTATTCTGCTTCAGTTATTTTGATATACACTTGACTCTTGTTTTTTTTTTGATAAATCTCTTTGTATCTCTTCCCATCAGAGATGACTTCATCCCAACCTTCTACAGAATTCTCTAAAAGAAAGTTCTACAACTTTTTTATAAGATGGACGATGGCAATATAATACAAAGACAGAAAATATCAAAAACACCCAGAGGACATGTAGATAAATCATTGGATGATGATTGGACGATATGTGTCCTTACATGTTTCATTGTTTCCCACTTGCATTGTCTAAATTGTGAGAAGCTTGGTCCATTTAGTCTCATTTTCAGACATTTGCTCCAATATTCTCTATCCTTGACTGACACTCATCTGTCTGCATGTCTGAGCCTGTTCTGAACAACACAGTGTTGAATGTGTTTTACTAGATGTGAAAAAGAACAATTTTATCAACCAAAATGATGAAAATAAAAAACTGCCCATAGCTTAATACCAATAAATAATGATACAATAGACCAAACAGTGTTTATCTTAATGCAAATCTTAAAGTGAAATATCTTAATGCAGATTTGTAAAATACATTTTCTTATGTGATACTTATCACATAAGTCATTACTGGCAAAAAAATTACCTTATATCAAATTAATTTTAAAATTTATGGTCAAATTAGTAAACAATAATCTAAACAATTCTGAAGACTTCTACATATTTTTTGTTCTTGTCAGAGAACAAAAAACAGAGTAAAATGTGACAGTGCTTTAATCCTCTTAGCTGAACTAAACTGATCTAAACTAAAATTGACTTTATGGAAGTAAATCAAATTGACACTCCCTAAAATGTACAAAGGGGTGTGTTGAATTAATCCCAGTAATCCCAAAGAACAAAATCTGTCCACACCCGATAACTGGCAATTGATTACAGTAAATTCCAAATTTCATTTTGTTTTTGCAAACAAAAAGGTGTGAATCAAATGTTATTTGCCATTGTAACCTATCAAACTGTTAGACCTTATAAACCTCATCATCTGTCTTATTTCAAGACCAATATTTTATTAAAATCAATGTATTAATATCAATAATTAAATAGATTTTTCAATTACTGTCTGTGTCATCATTGAGGTACTCTAATAGTCAAGCAAATACTGTACCAACAAAATAAAATTAGCGACACTATAACAGTGTATCATGACTATAAATATAACACTCATTAAACTACAATAATCCATTGAACAAATATACAAATTACTGCTTATATTAAATGCTCATTTCTATATGAACCAGATACAAATCTGTCAGTCCACCAAAGCCATGAATCTTTTAGCAGGCCCTTCAGTAAGCGATGACATCAATGGCGCACATATGACATTAAACAGACTCCATCTAGATTTTTATACCTGAAGATCTTGGCTTCTCCAGGCCAATTATGCTTGTTCACACCTGTCATCCGCTAAACACCTGGTGGGCGAATGAATGTATGTGTGTGTTTCTCATGAAGTAGATGATATGGCCATATCTACGAAATAGAGAAGAGGTATATAAAGGTGTTACTGTTATACTAGACAGCAAAAGGGGAAGTTATATTCCCACGAGAATTACTAGACACCCTAAAGCCATTCTGTAAACATCTGCCATGTACTATGTACATTTGGCAATTTGTGAGATAAAAACTGTATAATTGTATGAGTAGATTCAGTTATTGAGATATACAGTAAAATACATTGTGTGAGCAGTTGTCTGTGGAAGTCCTTGGCCTGTTTACTGTAAATATACTGTAAATCATTGAAATGCTTTATCAGGTGGGAATCTGTGGGTGTTAGCCCAACAGTTATGTTTTTGTTTTGAAACTGTGGGTTTTGCAATTTCTCACTAAACAACCTTGTGCCAAAAAACTAAATTCTTTGAGTCTATTGGTGTAAGATTACTAGACTACATACTGTATAGCTATGAAATCATGCTAATGACACCAATAGACTGAATTACTGAATCAGTAAGGCAGGGAGACAATGTGAAGATTATGATTATGTGAGAAATTATAGCTCTGTGAGAAGATAGAAGACACTATACAGTATTGTTTCATTTTGGACTCCTACAATTCTGCTGACCGTGTGAAAAACCATAATCATTTAGACTACAACACAACATCCAAGTTCACAAAAACTCTGCATTGACTTGCCCAATACCAATTTTGGCATGTCTGTGTGAAAGTGACCATATCTCATTCTCAATCTCTTCTTCTGTTTGTACTGTGGACACAAAACCTAATATTACCTGAAGGCAGTGAAAAATGTATGAAGTATTCCAGAAATTTCCACTGGTTTGATGTTTGATATTTAAACTTAATACTCCTGTGGGGAGTCCAAAAATAGAAAGGCAATGAGAATGTGAGACAGGGGACAAAATACTGTAAGGGATTTTCCTCCTCCTGCTGTAGAGAAAAGCCACTCAATGTTTCGAATGTATTGAGTTTTAAGTTATTAAGTTATTAATCAAGAATAAAGATTTACATTGTGGCTGCTTTTGTATAATTAATTGTATAATTAATTGAAAATTGTTTT
>JBAJNP010013103.1:0-12536 GCA_036877545.1 Yasuhikotakia modesta | reverse complement strand
CACGCACACACACACACACACACACTCTCTCACACACACACACACACACTCACACACTCTCTCTCACACTCACACACACGGCTGTGTCTGTCTGTACCAGGTTAACATGAACGTTTCTGTGGGTGATACTGGCAACAGTTCTGGATTCAGTATCAAGTTTAAACCTGAGTGAACGTCTGTCTGACTCTCATGACTGGACCTGCTGAGTCTGACTAGAGCAGCGAGAACTAGATGAAGAAACTCAAACGTGTTCATCTCTGCAGACCAGAAACCTCAGACATTCTTACGCCCAGCTGAACGGCACCAACGTTGTCAGAACGTTCGCTAACGTTCTCTACAGTTCTCTACAGTTCTCTAAAGTTCTCTACAGTTCTCTAAAGTTCCCCCAAGGACATCAGAAACGTTTTAACGTTATATATCGTATCAAACGCGTATTTAACGTTTATTAATGTTATTGTAATGTTGTCGGTGGAAGGTTTTAAAAACGTTACAGAATTGCAAAACGTTTGTTCTCGTAACAAAGCAGTGCGTTAATACGGAAAACAGCACAGAAACGTTCACAAACGTTCAGAGACAGTTTGCATGTCTTACCTGTTTTGAGAAGAACAGCAAACAGCGGAAACACAAACTTTAAAACCATCCTGATCTGCGTTTGAACGCTGCGGTGTTAAATCAGTTACATTAACAGGGAACCTTCCCAATAAACTTCTCCATTTACTAAGACGCAGGGAAAACGATGTCCGAACGTTTTATGAACGTTTTAACTTCGTATCCAGCTCGTACGGGCGTCGTGCGCGGCTGGAACCCTTAATATCCCGTGATTGTAATTCAATTACGCGCTTGGAGGCGCGCGGCGCGTCGGGACACTTGGAGACTCTGTTGCGCAAATCTGCTTAACGCTCGAACCACAGAGATTAACGCAGTCAGCGCAACAGTGTCACCCGTAAGCCTCAGCTCTCTGTCCTGTTACTGCCCGGACAGTGTTTGTGGTCGGATCCGTACCGCCCTGGTGCTCATATACATCCACGTGCCAGTTAAAATGTTGACCCGTCAGAACAGCGACCGGTGGCTGTTCGGACGCGATGAGAGTGACAGAGCTGAGATGTGAGATCAGTGTTTGGAGAAACTGAGAGATTTCAACAGCCCGACAAGTCGCTGCATGTAAAGAGACGAGCTGTGATTTAAGTCATGAACTGTTTTAAGGGAACGTGCGCAACAGGACGGTGCCACAGGTACACAGAGACGCAGACGGACCTCCCCCGTGTGGTCAATATGTAGACATGCAATCTGAAAAACTCACTGTGTTTAATATACATAAATAAGGTGAAGTGTAGATATAACCAGAAGGAAGTGATTCTTTAAACTAATACAGATTTAGGAAATCAACACTCTAGTCCTAAAAGGTTCCTCACAACAATGTCATCGATTAACTATTTCTAGTTCCCCAAAGAACAGTTTGGCCAAAGGTTCCTGAAAGAACCATTTTCTCTTGCCTTCTTATAATCTAAAAAGAACAGTTTTCCACTACATAGAACCATTGTGGAACAGAAGGGTTCTTTGGATGTTAGAGGTTCTGTATGGAACCATAATGCCAAATGGTTCTTCTACACTGAGAAACACGGCGAGTAAATTAATGTAATAAGTGAATGTTTGCATTCTGTCTCAAAACTCACCATCACTGCTAATCTTTCAGAGCCGCTGAAACTGCATTTTCCAGGTTGTTCAAAAGAGGGAGACAAACTCCACTGGACGTCCGGATCTGCCGCAGACCAGCTTCAGAGCACCGGAGGGTCTCTGCCGGTGACACGCGCCACGGACGCGCGGTGAGACGCAACAGCATTACAGTGACCGTGAGAATCGCTCTGTGTCTGAGGATTTACACCAACAGCTCGTGTTTTGATGTCAAAAATAAGGTAATTTGTTTCCTAGAGATTTGCATGTTAAATAATAAAACCTGCACGTCCCCTGTTGTATATGAGTGTATATAGAGTTTATGCACCCGACGCATGCAGCGCAGACAGGAGGGGCTGCAGCGCAGACAGGAGGGGCTGCAGCGCAGACAGGAGGGGCTGCAGCGCAGACAGGAGGGGCTGCCGACCGCATTGCAGTGGCGCATTAGGTCTGTTTGAGGTGTTAGGTAACATATATACTGTAGGTGGCGCTGTAGCATCACACAGCAGAAACGACCAGACATTACTAAACTAAATGCATTATTATTTTATAAGTGTATTATATTTTATAAGTGTCATTATTCATTATTTATGTCATAAGTGACACAACACTGTTTATTTGTCAATATGTGTGGATTGTTTTTAGTATTACTGTGTTAATGATTCTCTCTTTTCTCAACAGCGTTTACAATGAACGCATTCATCTGTGTGTTTGTGTGGATTCTGTTTCTGGGGGGTAAGAGAATAATTCAAATGTTTCTAGGACATATTTTAAGACACATGACTGCTGAACTGGTGACTTCATTTCATCTGTTAAATCTTGTGATGCACATGTAAATGATTCTCATCTCCAGCTGTGATGAGGCCGGTCTCATGTCAGGATGAAGAGAGCATAATTACAGTTTGCCAGGAGGAAGACAATGATCTGAGAGTGGACTGCCACCTGGAGCCCAAAGCCAGCTACCACACGGACTTTGAGTTCTCCATGTCCAAAAGCCACAAGGAGACCATCATCAACACCAACATCTCGGGGATCATGCCGGACCCCAAGTTCAGACACAACACGTTTGTGACGGAGCTGGAACCGTACGGGTTCCGACTGACTATGATGAGTTTCACCATCACTGAAAACACCACTTTCATTTGCAAAGTATCCAAGACCCAGAAAACTCTGTTTGTTGAACTAGGTAACGTTTCAGTTTCACTCAACACAAATTCATAACTACTGCTAGATCATTGGTAGATAGTTCATGTGAACAATCATACTGTACGTTTGGTACTGGTGGGCTGGACTTATATGGGTTATGACTGCAGTAAATCAGTGCTGGTTGTAAATGTTAACATGTCTTACTTCACAGACAGCGTTGAGCAGTGTTCAGCCATCAGCGTGTTCCTGCTGGGTCACCCGTGGGTCAGTGTTCTGGTTCCTCTGTGGGCCGTACAGCTATGGGGCGTCTCCTAATACGCAGTCCAGCACAGCCTGCACAAAACCATCACATTTACAGTCTGAATAAAGGAAGTTTCTCAGCATCTTGCTTTTATATTCAGTACTGATCTCTGCCTCTGTGATGGTGTTACTCATCTAACCAATGCAAACCTGAAGCATAAGTTAAACCTCTCTGAAGTAGTATTACATTATACTAGTATCTAGTATTACTAGTGATGTCAAGTATCTATGATATAACATCTGGAGAACGATAAAACCATGTTGAATGAGAACTTGTGTAACTTGGTAAGAGTAAAAACAAAGGTGTAAGAAATAAAACCATTGCTGGCTGACTATAATATCAATGTTTCAATGAAAAACCTACAGGAAACACAAATGCATGAATGCGTATAAAGGGCTTGTGTTCGGTGTGTTAATGTCTGATGTTCAGGAAACGAAAGTAAAAGCTGTAGTAACTCCTCCTGACGGGGAGGACCTGGACTTTCCTCTTCGACCCTGTGCAAAAAAACAAACAAGGTTGGTAATGCACAGCATTTACATCCATATTTGATATAATAATAAGGTTTAACAAACAGCCCGCGATGGTTTGGGTCGTTCAGTTCGTACCGGCAGCGATTGTAACTTATATGAACGTTTCATCGCTTTACGTTTGAGAAGTTAAAGCTGCAGCCGGTTACTGTGATTATTAATGAACACAGTCTTGTAAGGAGGATCTGTGTCTTGTCTTGTACCTCCACCTTTCAGACAGAGGGGGCGGCAGGGAGGCAAAAGTTGCACATTTGCTCGTTTATTTAAGAGTTAAACGCACAACTTGACATCCAACCTTAAATGCTTCTTATGTCGTGTGTTCTTATGGAGAAAACATCAACAGTAAACTTGAACAAACTTGACCATTTTAGCAGTAAATTTGCACATTTATTATGGCTGCTTATGAGTGTCTGTTTTGTTTGTGTTGTGTAGAAGCTGTGGACTCAATAAGGAGCAAAAGTCAAATCTACATTTCTGCCAAAATGCCAGTACAGTTCAGCGGATGGGAGACGTACAGCGAGAAATCAAAGCACCTAAAACCAGGGCAGGAACCCAAAAAAAGCCGCGGGTACGTTATGTACCACGGGACACACAAAAGCAACGCCGCAGCTATCATATCATCGGGGTTCAGGCCCTCTGCGGGGGGGACTTTGGGCCAGGGCGTCTACTGTAGCAGAGACATTAACAAAGCCATGGGCTACCCAGGAGGCTGTGCACCAGATGACAGAGTCGTGCTGGAGCTGCGGGTCAGAGTGGGTCGGGTGAAGAAGATAGATGCTCAGAGCATGAACCTGATGATCACGTGGCACCAGAACGGATACGACACGGCCTGGCTGCCCGCAAATGTTGTGGGGATGGAGGAAGACTGTGTCTGGGATCCGAAGCGACTGTCCGTGGTGGGAATCGCACATTGCACCGATTCCAGTACTAAGAGTTCCCTGGAGAGTCTCATAAAGCAGCGAGGACAGCCGAAACATCCGGACGGGAAAGACCCGGGTCAGTGTAAGGGCTGTAAGGGAGTGGAGACACAGAAGCACAAGATGGAGAAATGCTGGTCTTGTAAGGAACCCATATGTCCGTTTATGAACAAACACGTCTGCCGAAAGAGCTGAGGAGAGCTGACTGGTGTCTGTTATTTAAAGTTTATTTCAAACCAACACTACAGAAATAAACACCAATCATAAGAGGGTTGATTTCATTCCTGTTTTTTGTTGTTTTACGTATTATATTGTGTTCTGGGGAGAAATGGAGGAAATGTGTTATGTTATTAAAACAAATGTAAGTTGTTTATTGTAAACACTGAGGTTTAATCATGAGAGGCTTGAGTTTGTAAAACTTCTGCTTGTTTTTGTCTTCCTCACACCTTTGTAATTTTGTTTTCTTTTGCTGTTTAAGCCCTTGTGTTGTTTAGTTCAGTTCCTGTTTTTTTGGCATTTTTGTTGTTTAGTAATAAATATCTGTTGCTTACAGATCAAACTTCTGTCTTGCAGTCTGAAACTTTCAGCTCTCTGGTGCCACCTCTGTATAAACATTAAACTGCAGGAAACTGTGTGTTTTCTTTATGTATGGTGAAGTGAAATGAAGCAAATTATAAATGATTATGATTATATACAAATAGGGTAAGATAAAGAGGTTGTGTTAAACACTCAGCTGTCACAACAATAACTGTGTTTTGTGTATTTGTAGCCAATAAAAGTTACAGAAAAGTGCAAATCTTTTCATCAATAAAAAAATGTTATTAGGACATGTTATGTGGATAGAGTCAAATCCCATGTGTCACATTAAACACATCCGCTCTATTATCTTTAACATACTAGTAAACATATTAATAATAAGAAATAATAAATACAATTCTTTGAATACTTTATAGGCAAAGCTGAGCAGAAATGTATGAAGCAAACAGGCATCAGTATTTTATCTGTGTCTGTCTGAGTTTTAACCCAGATCAAATCAGAGTCTTCTGACTCCTAGTTATTTCACTACAAAAACATTTAAAAGACCAAAAACAGTGTCAGTTTCCTCAGTGATTGTATTTTTAATAATAACTCACAGAACACAAACTGAAGACAATTTAAAGAAGTGTTTATTTAAACATCAGAACATAAGGGAACAATGTTGTTTCTATTGAACAGTTGGTGTAACAAAAATAAAACAACATATATTTGTTAGAACTCCTTAAGGCTAACTCCTTAAAAACAATGGGCCCCCTGTTTTGGATAGATGGCGTCGATGATGGTGATGCAAAAAGGATCCCAAACGCAGTCTTCCTCGAGACCACTCTTCACCATCCCACAGTTTGGAGGACACCAGGCCGTGTCGTACCCATAACAATGCCAAATCTTCTGCAACGGATGACCCTGACGGTCGATCTTTATTACTTTCCCAACGCTAACTTTGACTCTCAGAACCACCCTCTGGTGTGCAGGTAGATCCAGAGGGTATCTTGAGGCCTTTTCCAAATCTCGACTCAGGTAAACACCGGGTCCAAGCATGCCATCTGAAGATATACGAAAGCCCTCACTCATAATACTTGCTGCAGCTTTCCTGGATGTACCGTGGTACATTCTGTAAACTCTGTTATCCTTCGGTTGTATGAAGCTTTCGAGGGCTGCTGGAGCAGAAGGTCCCAGATCATCTTCAGCCCACATGTTTGCACCTGTAGAAATGATCTCACTGTCATCACAAGTACCTCAAAAAGGCAAAAACGTTTCTCTGTTTATCTGCAAGACTTCATAGACCCTGTAAACAAGCAGCAGGCGTTTGTTTGGTGACTTACCTCTGATGTTTCTCCTCACTCTTAACACAAACCTTCTGAAGCCACGTTTATAAACGGCTCATCATTCTGGGTGTGGCCACAACTGACTTTTACTTTCTTTTAGTCTCTCAGTAAGAGTTTATTAAAACTATTTATGTATGACATTCATGACTGATGGTGCTGTAAAGACTCCAACTTATCAGCCTGTTCCTCAGACCTGATAAGTTGATACGGTTGATTTCCATGTTTTCGTTTTTACAACAACATTTATCATTATTTTTACATAAAGCATCCAGAACAGCTTGTTTTATGTTCAGTTTCACATACTTTAAACCTCTGTAAAGAAACATTTACGTTTAAAAAATACATGGACTTTAAAGTGAATAGATTTAAAGCCACATCGTCATTTAAGTTTCGTTTCTGTGTAACAAATGTTTTCCTGTAAGCGCTCCACCCAGTGCTAAGAGATTTACATTTGTAACAGAAGGAAACTAAAGAGTCAACAACAATGGAAACAACAATGATTCAGAGTAAATACCACATAGTTTACCTGCTTTGAACTTTCTTTTTCATTCACATCTGTTTCCTGTAAATGCTGTACAGCTACAGTCACACATTATATACAGTTAGTTATGGTTGAGGACAGGTTTGCTGTAGTGGGTTAAGTTTTACAAATGTCAGTAACACTATAGAGACGAGGACACAGTTAATATATTATACAATTAAAAGTGTTCTTACACTCCAGATCAGAAACACAAATATACAGACATAATATATGATGTTTAAATGACACTTTATTTACTTATAGAATTAAAACGTGCTTGTAAATGTTTAAACATTTGTTGTTTCAAGAAAATCTCTTTTGTCCCTTAACAATGTAAATGATTATTTGTTCAGTATTTACGTGTGGCACAAATGCTGGAAAGAGTTTTTTACTACACATATCTTTATATAAAGCAGGAAATACGCTTGAGATTATCTGCGGCTTCACAGATCTCTGAAATGAGGATCATTCAGTTTCCACCATTTTGTTCCTCAGGACCGGAACCGGCCGATCAAACACACAGACGTCCCAGCCTGGAAACGCCTCTCTCTGCACCGTCCGGTACTCCGCTCTGCAGAACACATTGACATTCATCATTTGCACAGACTGCTGTTGGTTCAGCTACAGGTTTGCAGTAAACAGAAGTCAGGCAGTTTCAGTGACGGGTACACTTGCCTCATTGAGGTATTGATGGCGAGGTTGTCTGGATGAGGTACGATCCGATTTCTCCTGACATAGATCCTCTTTGGGGCAGGAAAGTCCTGCTGGTACAGAGAAGATCTTTGCTCTTGGGCAGTCCTCTGGTTTCTCACGGGGGCTTTGCTTTGCCATGTAACTGCAGCGCCATCTATCGTGTACGACGGGTAATCCTCTTTATTCGTGGTGCTGAAGCTTTGGTCGCCTGAAATGAAGAACCTGGGATTAAAACCTTTGCCTCTCTACCGCCACCTTCTGTGTGAAACTGAATTGCAGGCCATGGTGGAGATGTTTTGTTACCATGGATGATACGTTTAAATGAAAATAACAAACTACAAACGCTGCATCATCTACAGTAACCAGATATGTGTTCATGTGATATGAAATTACAGATTAAATCAGATAAAAGCTCACAAGCACTACGCATTTCTCTGTTTTAAAGGGAGATGATGTCTGTACCCTCCAGAGTTAAGCTGCACTGCAGAATCTGCGGCGGATGGACCCTTGGGCACGTTTTGTGTCCAAACGCAGTTCCTGTGGTGGTCGCCATCTTTTCTCTCTTCCCCGGGTACAGCAGAAAACCTAGAGAAACAGTTGACATGTCTCTTCAGTCTGGAAGACTGAAAACAAGAAGCGTGCTGCTCAATGACCCGCGCAGGACTGACGCAGGCTGCGCGTAAATGATGGAACCGTCCGCGGTACCTGCGGCGCACGGAGGCTCGCCGAGCATCGGGAAGGCATGCGGGGGTTTCGTGGCTCTCTGGCGGTTTCTCAGCAGCTGTATGTTAGTCTGACGGCCGAACGGGAACCTGAAAGCTGGTCTCTGTTTGCTGCTTGACTTCTCATGAGCGCTCATCTTGATTTCCTATGAGGAGCAAAGCAAAAATGTCAAACTCTGAAGTTACTTTACCTTTATCCTCTCTGTACTAAACACTTACAGATATGCAGATGAGACAGTTCTACAGATCTGAGTGGCTCTCATACGTCTGGTTTAAAACTACAACACAGATGTTATGTTAAATATAAAAAAAGCTTGGATTTGACCCTCACCTCATGCGTGAGACTCACATTCCTGCAGGGAAGAAGTTTGTTTGGCAACTGCTGTCAAACTTGCTATGGCAACTCTATTCTTTATAGGAACAATGAGTCCAGGCAGTGATCACAGAACCACGAGTCTCTGTGAACTGGACTTCATATTACATTTATTTCACAAAAGATGAGATCATTACATTTGCAATATAGATACAATGTAAATAATATACAGTAGACGAAACTGGGCTGGTTTTAAGTCACACTTTGTGTTCTAATAGATGTTTTATCAGGATAGTTTAGCAGAACAGATTCTGGTGGTCCTGTGATCCCATAACCACCGTTCAGGCCGGTCCTGCTGTAATCCAGCTGTTAATGCTGTCAGTTTTATCAATCTCACCTGCTTTCTTTCCTTTAAATTGTGTTTGAGTTTCTCTCTCCGTCTGTGAGTTTATTCTCAGATTCAGAAATGAAGAGTTGTGCAAAATAAAGAGAAGTAAAAAACTGTGTATTCATCATAATTGTCTTGTCATTTTCTTTATTCACATTTATTTGTGCTGGTGTTTGTAAGTTTCGTATCTCCTTTTTTTAATGAATTCTCACACACCTTATATAACTCACAATGTGTTTCTGTCCCTAAACAACTCTAATGTGTTGACTGAGAATTATTATTATGAACCATATGTGAAGTACAGTATGTGTAAAATATGAAACAAAATATTATACAATATGAAACAACAAAGATCATTTTCAAAAGCATTTTATTTGATCAGTAGCCAACATGTTTTTGTACAATATCCTCTGAGTAACAAAACAATCAGTTTGTTTTAGAAGCGGCTCTTTAAGGTTCAAAAACACCCCATCAGTTAACGTGCTTGGATCAGAAAACCAGAGAAAACACTGTCTCCTTTGTCCCCGGTTGCAAACATGCCATTATAGCTGTTGGTCTGTAACCAAACCTTCTGCTCTCTCTCCAAATACACGGTTAAGCCACCGGAGTGAACCTGCTGATTCTGGCTATAAATGTGGTCACAGAAACTGGCTAATCTTTTATCATCAACCATTAGGAGGACACACAGGTTCTTCTGGCGAGATGATGCGTGAAACACAAAGTAATACAGGCCAGGAATATGACAGATGAACTTGCTCTCCTTCAGACTGAAGTGTGTGTTGATATTGGTGATGATGTTGCTGAAGCGTATCGGTGTGTGAGGGTCTGGCTGGAATTTTGTGGCCCGTGACACACTGAAGGCAGACTGAAGGAGAGAAGTGGTATCTCCATATTCTCCAGGGTCTCCTGGCTCTCCGGGGGGTCCCAGCATTCCTGGTTTACCAAGTGTGCCGGAACGACCTCTCTTCCCTAGGCTTCCTGTCATTCCAGGCTCTCCTTTTTCTCCTTTAACTGAAGTTTCCTCAGGTCTGAGAGGAAGACCTGTCAGGATTCACACAGATGTGTTTGCTGTACAACCTGCTACAATCTTATAGATCTTTGAGTTTTTAATAAGATGTTGTTTTAGTGCATTTTACAAAAGTGTTTTTACTAAGGGGACTGTCACAGTAAAAAATAATAAATATAAATAAAATACATTAAAAATATTTAAGATCAAATAAGACATAAATAGGATATTTTTACCTTTTAACATTTTTAAACATTTTTTGCCAAAGTTCTAGAAAGAGAAACTTACCTGCATCTCCTCTCTCTCCCTTAATTCCATCCCTTCCATCACGACCAGGAAGTCCAGGGATACCCGGCAGACCAGGAGTTCCTGCAGGACTGCAGGTGTCCGTGGAGACCAGAGAGAGGCAGAGAGAAAATGCTGTAACAGCTCCAAACATGATGAATGCTGAACTTCTTCTGAAACACTGAAGCTCTGAATGTGATCACAGAACAAAACACACAGACTTCCTCTTTTGTAACACCACAGGAGGAGCTGCTGTCGTCCGCTGAGCCGTCCAGATATCAGAGATGTAAAAATATAATAATATATAAAATATT
The DNA here is from genome assembly GCA_036877545.1 of Yasuhikotakia modesta. Taxonomy (NCBI): domain Eukaryota; kingdom Metazoa; phylum Chordata; class Actinopteri; order Cypriniformes; family Botiidae; genus Yasuhikotakia; species Yasuhikotakia modesta. Next base: position 1,871 of record JBAJNP010013103.1, on the reverse strand, counting down.
GTTCTAGAGTGTGAACGTTGTGTGTGTGTTTTTGCTATTTTAATGCTATTTTTGTTTTTAATGTGTGTTTAATGTTGTTAGTAGTGTACAGGGGCTATATTTTAGTATATTTTGATGTAATGAGTTAAGAAAATGTGTGAAGAGAAGCATTAATCAATGCTGTTGCTCAACACCACTAGTTATAAGAAACTACTTTAAGTTTCTGACATGAATGATATTAAGGAAACACTTGCAAAATTTCTAAGCAATCTATATTTATTAAAATGAATTGGACAAATTTTTCAGAGAGTATTTGTCAGGCAGTATTTTAATGCAGGTTTTAAACAGAACACAGACATGTATGTATTTATGTATTTATTCATGCAGAAATTACAGACAGAACTGCTGTGCAGTAAAAGCACAGACACCAGTTAAATCACCTGTGATTGTGCGTTTATTTAATGTGGTAGATTAAAAATCCATTAAACACCACAGAGCCTTTTTCAGGATTCTTGGACACTTTATTGCTGTCTGCATCGCCGTCTTTAAATGGATGAATCCAGACATTATTGTTCTCTAGCAGCGTGAGCACAGCACCACCAGACACAACATGAGACAGAGAACGAGGGTTATAATCACAGAAACTTAGGCTGACAGGAGGATCACTGTCACTCCTCAGTCTGAGACACAGACGTCCTTCAGCTACCGCATGGAACACAAAGTAATAAACTCCAGAAACCCTGCAGGTGAACGTGCCGGTTTTCAGGTTGAAATATTCATTGACGTTGCTAAGCTGGACGTCGAAGCTCACGGGCCGATCGTGTGGAGGATAATCTCTTGCGTGCCGCAGCACAGAGAAGGCTGGTCTCTGACTGCTGGAGGGCCTGTCAATGCTTTGACTCAATCCACTAGGACCCTTCGGACCTTGTGGTCCAGGCAGACCCTGTAACCCCGGGAAACCTGGAAGTCCGGAGGGACCTTGGGGGCCTCTACTGCCCACCTCTCCCTTCAGCTCCTCCAGGTCAAGCTTGTTCACCTGCACCTGCAATGCTGAGAATCCTACAAATTATATCAGTCCCTAAATAATTTAGTTCATTCATTTAAGTAAAGTAACTAACAAAATGACCAGGGAGCGCAATGTCATCTGTGTCTGATATTTTGAATACTTATAATAATTGGAAATAAAACTCACTGTCCTACCTGGTTCACCTTTATCCCCCTTCGGTCCTGGCATGCCGTCCCTTCCAGGAATTCCGTTCAAACCATCTTTCCCATCTTGCAACTGACAGTAATCCTGACAGAAAACCGGAAGCCCCCAAAACAGAGCAAACAGACCCAACAAACGCATGTTACAGAATCTAAGAGTAACCGCTTCTGCAGTCAGTCAGGTTCAGTCAGTTTCTCTGTATAACGTTTATCCTTCTTTTCCTGACGTTTATTGGACATGAAAAAGAAAATGTTTCATTTCTCCAAAACTAAATAAAAGTGTCAAGACATGCATTTTTTTCTTCCGCATTCACCATCAATGTTCTCTATTCCCAGAAAAATGTGTCCTCAAAAAACCTAACAAATCATTTTAACCCCTTTAACCCCTTACTGCAATGTCAATAAAGAATAGTAAATAATGTGCTGTTTAAGTAATGCATCCTACTGTTTTATACTGTACAACCTGCACTTGTTTAAGTTATATTAAAGTTTTATACTGTACAACCTGCACTTGTTTAAGTTATATTAATAAAGTTTTATACTGTACAACCTGCACTTGTTTAAGTTATATTAAAGTTTTATACTGTACAACCTGCACTTGTTTAAGTTATATTAATAAAGTTTTATACTGTACAACCTGCACTTGTTTAAGTTATATTAATAAAGTTTTATACTGTACAACCTGC
>JBAJNP010013102.1:0-12536 GCA_036877545.1 Yasuhikotakia modesta | reverse complement strand
GAGCTATGTCTCCTCAAAGACTTTTGCCAGTTGCTGCTGATATAATTGGATCTGTGATTCATTTTAATGTTGACGTATGCATCTTTACTGTTTGTGGTTAATAAACTGTAACTGTTCTTAGCATCCAAGTATCTGATGGAAGTATTTATTAACAGCAGTAATACAAAACACACAAAACAATAAGATGTATTTTAAAAGAAATTAGGCATTTGCTTTTAAAATGTGCAGCTTAGCAGAAAATGTGATGGGGGAAAAATCCAGCCAATCACATGTCTGTTGCTGGTGGTCTTTTCCCAAACTTATCACACAAACAGTGGAATATAATAGCTAGTATTCCTTGGAAAGTGCAGTGAAACAAGCATTGTTCTCACTGCCATTACTTTACGAAGAACAAAATACATACTGATCTCACAGAACTGATTATTGCTATTGCAAACTATTTGTCCATAAACACATACACTTAAAGTGTTAAATAAATCACAAGACAAGTAAAGTTAAGGCTTAATTCAGTCAGAAAGACAGCAGTGGACATTAAAGGGAAAAAATATGATTCATGGGTCTTTTCTATCAACAAATTCAATGGGATAAACCAACGGTGTCGCAGCCTCATACACGACTTTTGTGCAACATTAACGCCACCTAGTGGAAAGTTACCGTCTCTCCAACTAAAATATGAACAAGGTTAAACGTTCATACGACACATTTTCTAGCAACTAATGGCCATTTTAATCCATTTATTCGATGTACAATGATACACGTGCCATTAGATCATCAACAGCTACATAAAATCCTTTACAACTCCCAGATGCAACTTGTTGGGAGCTATCGCTGCAGGTTTGTAAAAGTACCTGTTCTGCTTTTTTCCCGAGTCTCACACACACTCCCATCAGAACAAAACAAACTTTATCTCTTAAATGAACACAAAGAAGCTGATCCTGTCACTGTCAAAAGGAATCATTCAAACATGCCATCATTAGAAAAATAACAGTCAAAAGGAAGTCATTTGATTTTCATTTATAAGAGCCTCTTGTAAATGTTTAAAATATAAACAGTTGCTTGACACTGTCTAGGCAAATACAGCCTTTATTAACAGTAATGTTGGCTTACTTGGCTTGAGTAAATTCATCATATAATAACTGGATTTTAATAGCCATTTCACTCATTGTCTAGTAAAATTATTTGTTACACTTTAAATAATTATTATGAAGTCATTTGGGTCATCTGTAAAATACTTTATCAGCACAAGCACAAGATTTTAAACTGAGAAGTGGTGGTCAAAAACAGCATTAAAAGTGCACTGACTGCTTTTTCTGACACAAAGCAGCTGAGAAACCTTTGACCTGGAATGTGTGACATCAATACTGTGACTAATGCAGACAACTTTCAAAACCAATACAACTGAATCACTAACCACAGAAGGCAAGACAAAGAACTAGGTTTACTAGAGTTCATCTCTACACATACAGTACAGTGCAGATCGGTTGAGTGGTGGCTATGATGTATCTGCTCTGAAGAACAGCTTTTATCTTGACAGGAAGCAGAGAACAGTTTCATTACTTCATTGTAACACGGTTCACTGGACCAAGAAGCCTCAATACTCTAAATGATGAGCTGGCCGAGGTTACATGCGTTCAGCGCTTTCTGTTAACCTTTCACACATTTTGGCAAAAATCACATAGCCCATAAAGAACAAAGATGTTTCATGAGCTGGTAATTAAATCATCACTTTGAATTTCAACCACATTTCAGTATTTATTTATTTAAAGGCTGGAATCTGGTCAAACAACACGCCAAATACTTTGGTTATTGAAGAATGTAAAAATACTTTCACCACCCACTAATTGGAAATTTACAAATGTTCTGACCAATACTTGACACAGATCACAGGAATCATGTGATTACTAACTGGACTCATCTGAATCGTCATTAAGGGGTTAATTGTAATATTTAAAAAAAACTATTACAGCTGACCCCACCCCAAGCATCATTGTCACTCCTGTAACTTTAAAATATCCTGACAGTTCAAAGATATGGTGGGTGTGTTTGATATTGATAACATTGCCACGGTTCTTTTTTTCTTGTCAAACAGTGTTACACATGTAACACCCTTCAGCCTCCCCTAACTGGACTAACCAGGGGACTGATCTTGTTGCATAGCATCTGGAATGTTGTTTTGGTCATTCTGAAATGCTTTAGCCAAAAATTGTCGTCAAAGCAGTTGGGTGTTATAACCTTACAGTCTTACACAACTGCATTCCTAAAGAGCATTACAGTGTGCTTGCAAGTTCAGGAGACAGTAACATAAGAACTTAAAAATTAATAATGGTAGGAGCTAGTAAAGTCAAACAGTAGAGAATGAAATTTGGGGTTTAGTGTATAGCAGAGAATCTACAGAGAAATTTTACAGGTGTTTTAAGAGACACAAACATAGGTACTTGAAAACTAAGAAAAGTATGAGCTACTGAAGTCAAACACTAGAGAATGAAAGTTGGTATAGTGTATAGCAGAGAATCCACTGAAAAGGTATTTTCTTTAGGAATGTTTTTTTACAGAAAATAGTGTCCTTTTGTGGAAGGAGCAACAGCAGATGTAACAACAGCAGATTGTATGACTAGTGATCTGGCTGTATGTCTTCTGTAAGAGCACTGCTGGGCCCTATGCTTACTCAAACCCTGTTTGTTTGCAGCAGCTGCAGGGGGTGAATCAGACAAGGTTGAACCAGAAGAAAGGGGCAAGTTGGGACAAGAGGCTACAAAAATCACTTAATAGGTGGAATTAAATTGAGGGCGATAAAGTTAGTTTTTGGCTTAATAAAGTTATACAAAACAACTCAATCCTGTTCTAACAGGTTGTGTGTTCAGAACAGATATAATGGAGGAAATGTGAGTGTAGTCATTAAAATATAGACTTAAACTAAGACTGAGCTATTTAGACGAGGGGGGCGTATGGGTGACCAGATGTGGTGAAATCAACAGTATTTGTTGTATATACAAACTATATACAACAAAACCATCATCAATACTTTGAAAAGTGACGCTAAGAAAGCACACATACACTTGCACAAACGTTTCGCTCACCCCTGTGATTCCCCACTCTTCTGTTATGTATATATCACTGTTGTTAGTTGCCATCGCTCATGCAAATGCTAATCCAAACCCGTCTATAAAGATGTTAATAGTTATCCGCACTGAATGACCATTATTGCTGTAAAATGAACAATGAGCTTGAATTGTTGAGTAACTGGCGCCTGCATGCTCGCCTGCAGACTTCGTGTGCAATCGTGTGCTTCATCTATAACACTGACTCAAAAGTGTCCGATCGATAGAAACAGCGTTGCTTTTATCCTAGCCTTTATCCAAAATTATTACATTTAAATACCAAATGATATAATTTAAAAAATATCATATCTAACATTTCGATCGTAATGTTGAATACACCACGTGAGAGAAAACAGTGTTACTGTAATACAAAAACAAAATTGAACTATGGTTACCACTACAACTAGTTTATTTCATAAGGGAAAATAGTGGTTTACTAAACTTAATTTATAGTTTCCTTCGGATATGCACAACCACAATCCGGTAGTCTTAAACAAAATGTGAATGGTGATGTGCTGTTTAAAGCTTCTGAAACGAATTAGGAACATTTCTACCCGGTGTTAAAAGATGCGGACTTCGCACACTTGCCGTAGTGGCGCGTGGGATGCTGCCCCGAACAAAAGACACGTCACGTGGCGGTGATTGTGGGCGCAGCGGGTGGATCCCGGGACCTTATAAAAGACCTGACAGCACGAGTCTCCTTAGACAGAGAAACACTTCTCAGGTGAGTGAACTCGAGCTTTAATGCAGAGGTAACTTGTTACTGTAAAGTCTATATGTACATTATAATAATATAACATGTACTATATTTTTTTTAATTCTTCGCGTTTTAAAACGCTTAGATTACTTATCAATATTAATAATGTATCTGGATTGATGTCTGTTTCACATTAGACCAGAGATTTTACACTTATTACTGATTTGCTGCTAATATTTGTAACTGTATACGTGTACTATATATGTGTACATGAACTCTTCGAACTAAAAAAGCCTAAATAAGTTTTAACATCTAATGTGATTATAGCAGATCTAATAAAATGCACAGCAGAGATCTGATTTTTCTAAGTTAATTGTTTAAGACGTTGAGTTTTCCTTTTTTTTTTATCTTTCTTCAGGTGTAAGTCTATCAAAATGAGGTCTTTGGCTGTAATCTTTGCTCTGGCAGTAATTACTGGTATGCAAAAAAATTCCTTCTGGTTCATGTTTGTCGTTCTTAAATACATCAGCTATCAATGCAATAGACAGTCACCCAGGTAACAGGGAACGTTTTCAGGGAACGATTTGGCTAATGTTCTGTGAAAAAATATACTTTTTTTACTTTATCTGTAATCAAAAACGTTATACTTTAGTTAATGAGACATCTTGAAAATGTTACAGAATTAAATAAAAAACACATAACCAAGCAATATGTTGTTTTGTTGTCAAAATGTTTTAAATGTTCCTAAAACTTTATGCATTTATATTAACATTATAATGTTACTTACTTTAATTATTACTTTATAAAAAATGTCACAGAAATATTCTAACATAAAAACTGTTAGATGGGTATGTTTGTAGCCTATGTGTACCAACCTCACTGATTCATTAACTAAGTATAAACACCACAGATAATCACTGTAAATTGTCTTGGGAACTTGTTGGCTAACATTTAAGATTTATTTTAAACGACCATGAAGTTCACATTGTTGTTTAAATTCTATGCAGGCTGCCATGCCCGTGCCCTGTCCCAGGATGAAGCCCCCCGGCCCAAATGGGAGGAGATGGTGGAGCGCTTCTGGCATCACGTAGATGAACTTAACACACACACTAATGGTGTGGTTCAGAACATCAAGAGTTCCCAGCTCAGCAGAGAGCTTGAGTAAGTCAACATGATTCTTCAACTGAAACCAGTTATTCAAACCTGAGAAGCAACTGCTTATATAAACACATTATAACCTTGTCACATTCCAACCATTACCTGCCGCCTTAAAACCAATTGTTTGTTCTGCAGCACCCTCATCACTGACACAATGGCTGAGTTGGGCTCATACAGTGAGAATCTTAAAACCCAGCTGGCTCCATATGCTTCTGGTGCTGCTGGTAAGCTGAACAAGGATTTCCAGCTCCTGGTTGGCAAACTGCAAAATGACATGACCAATGCCAAGGAACGTTCCACCCAGTACCTGCAAGAGCTGAAAACCATGATGGAGCACAACACTGATGATGTGAAGAGCCGCATCAACACCTTCACCCGCAAACTGAAGAAGCGTCTGAACAATGATGCAGAGGAGATCCGCAAGTATGTCTGCATGTTCTTTTAGTTCTTAAGCTGAAAGTCTTATTTCCTGTCATGAAAGCGATTCCAACAGGCTTGGTTGAAAGCTTTTTGGAATACATCATTAATCTTTTTTATCCTTGCAGCACTGTGGCTACATACCTTGGCGAGCTGCAATCTCATGCTTCCCAGAATGCAGAGGCCATAAAGGATCGTATCCAGCCTTACGTGAACCAGGCCCATGATGCTGCCAGCCAGAAACTGGGTGCCATTAGTGAGCTGGTAAAGTCTCAGGCCCAGGAAGTGAAGGAGGAGCTAGAGGCTCAGGTCAGAGCTCTGAGGGAGAAACTCGAGCAGACCGCAGAGAACCTGCGCACATCTCTGGAGGGACGTGTGGACGAGCTCACCAGCCTCCTTAGCCCCTACTCTGAGAAGATCCGTGAGCAGCTACAGACAGTCATGGACAAGATCAAGGAGGCCACAGCAGCTCTTTCCACTCAGGCTTAGAAATACTTCTCTACTGTAAACACAACAGATAAAGAATGAAGGCTTTTTTTTACTGAAATGTGCTGTTGTGGTAGGTTTGTGAGTGGTTAACAACTGGACACAATTAAACTTCTGGTGTCCATTAACGGATGAAAGAATAACTGATCCTGTTTCTTGCTCAGTATTAACCCGCTGTCTGATTTTATACTTTCAATAAATGTATTTCATTAGCATATACAGTAGAGCATTTTTTAATTATCAATTTGTGTTAAATATATACAAGTTGATGAGATCAACTTGGCATCACTCAAAACGGACAAAAAGTGCTGCACTGTAAAACTAAGACATCAGAATATATAGAGATGATCTTTGTAACCTGCAGTCCTGGACATTTTACTATAGGTGTTTGTGTACACTTCTATGTTTAAATTTGTTTACAATAAATGTGTCTTACAACACTTGTCCATAATATCTCCTTAATGGCAAGAAAAGTTTTGCTAAAATTTAATTAAGCACAATTAAGTATTTGTGGTTTATTGAAATTGTTGCCCTGGGTAACAATTAGTGACCCAAGATAGTGAATGACATTGAATGCCCTTTCAGAGGTGTTAATGCGTGTGACTATATAATACAACAAAACACATTTAGGTATGTGTGCCCACCTTGTCTTTGACCAAAGGACATGCTGTTCATTTTACTTCTTTAACGCTTCATTGCTTAACGCTTCTTAGCCCTAAAGCTAACAGTAAGGACTTATGATCAATTACTTGTCTGAATAAGACATTTGCTGTACATTACAGTTAACATTATCAGACATCATCTTGAGTTATATCCCTTTTTTTATCTTATAACCTTCTGAAACTCTTCCATACACAGATGTTTCACTGTCAGATCCATGTATGTTTGTTTGTCTTCTCACTTCACTATGATCTCATCTTTCTTTCTCGGCTGTTTTAAATCTCAAAGAGGACATGTTGAGATCTGCTCCCAAACTCCATGTGTTTATCTGCAGGTATTCTGCATTGAGAAACATGCTGTGCCAGTGGTTACATTCACTCTGCTTCTTTAATCTTTGCCATCTGGATACACAGCTAACAATAAAAAGAATAAGACTACAGACAAGGGCTTGTAATACACTAGCACTACCAACACACAGTATAATCTTTGTTGCATGTCTGTTGCCAGTAGATGCCACCCTTCCTCTGTCATTTTCCTCAACGATCACTAGTTTGGTCCTGCCTCATAAGGCCTCACCTTTTCTGTTTTTGGTTGTAAACCCTGCTAGTAATATTTCTTAATTCGACTGAATTCCAAAGTTGTCCTGCAGAGGGAAGCTGGCCATAAACTGACAAACAAATAAACAAACAAACAGAGGAGACAGATGGAGAGAGAGAAAGCAAGCAAGCGTTGCATAACTATTATGCACCAGCTTAAAAAAAATTAACTTTAAAAGGATAAACCTAATCTTGGTTGTTTCACACTTTTCAAAGAAAATACAGGTGGTACATACAGGTGGTGGGCAAAAGATATTGTGAATGCTGTTCCCGTAGCACAGCTGTTACAGCAATGTGATAGTAGTGCAAAGAATTTGGGTTTGAGAATACAAGTACTGATAAAAATGTATATGTTGAATTCACTACAAGTCACTGATAAAAATGTATATGTTGAATTCACTACAAGTCACTTTGGATAAAAGCGTCTGCCAAATGAATAAATCTAAATGTAAATAAATGAATCTATAGTAGTCAGAACTGACACCATTTATCTAAAAAATCAAACAAAGAAACTGAACTGGCACCGCTTGCCAGCAACTACACAATACAACAGATCCACCAATTTCCTCACACATGAAACGATTGCGGGCCATCTTTAACAGCTGAAAGAGGCGATAACAATGACAAGAGAAGATTTAAGCAATTAGTAATTTAAGATTATCTGAATATCTTTAGACTTCAAAGGCATGTGTTGGAGAAAACAGACACAAAAGAAACATCTCAACCATGACACACCTCCCTGCTTCCACCCCCTCACAGACTTTCAGCTTCTCATGTGACTAGAGTTAACTGCAGTTCACTGTCTCTTGTTGTGATACCAGATAAATGATGTCCTCATTTTGTATAGAGCTATACTTCCCCTCTTTGAGTCTAGACACTTTCAGCCATAGTCAGCGTTTAATCAGCAGCTTTTCCTATTATGTCCAGCAGTCCAACAAGAGTCTTATTCTGCCAATAAAGATTGTATTGATAAAACAAAAGAAAGATAGAATGGAGACAGAAATGAAAACAAACAATTTAATGGCCAAACAGTTGTGTTAAATCCTGTAAGCTAATCTTAATCTTTGCTCAAACTTCTGTGAGCTAAATGCTACCAAATGTAAAACAACTGACTGAAACATTTTATTTTGCATGTCATTTGTATACCATTATACATATTTACAACAGGATAACTGGGGGAAAAAGAGTAGATTACAGTACAATGATATATAGTACAATAGTGTTCAACACAATAATTAATAAGTCTAGCATGCAGATTTGGTTAATAAAAGCTTGCAGATCTAATCATATTGGTGACCTATAGCAGTAATGATTCAAAGGTGGTTAAAGTGTCACTGTTACATCAGAGGTGAACACATTACTGCATCTCTGTTGTGCTTGAAGACTTGAAGCAAAGCTTATGTAACTTCTGATAAACTACACAAATACACTTCAAGTGTCACTATCTCATCTGATGATGTGGCTAATAGGTTAAAGACCAAATGCTGGATTAAAGGTCAAATTATGGGGTTCAACATACAGATATAATCAGTGGTACTTTCGATAAACAGACAAGCCACAACTGTTTTGTAACATTGTTTTAATTACGGCTGATATTGTTGTTCCACTTTGGCAACATAATCAATGTATATTTATTTGTGAATATTAGAACTAAACATCTGGCAAACAAAGTTTATGCACCTCTAAAACATGTTTACTTTTCTAGAGCCATTTGAGCAACCCTGATGTTTGCAGTATTACTACATAAAAATAAAAACAAGGGATCTTTGTGGACAATAAGTCAACTGCAGGAGGTCTTTAAAGGGTCAGAGGTGGTGCTGTCATGCGACGTCAGCTGTGAAGCTCTATAAAGGACCGATCCATCTGTGGGGCATCACAGTCTCAACTGAATACTGCAAGACAGGTATGGATACTTAAATCTAAAAATATTTTTGTTTACTCGTCTCCATTTTTTAAACGGGCTAAGTAGCGAAAGTTTTACTCTAAAATAGCAAACTTCAGTTCGTTGCGCTCAGTACGGAAATAACTCATAAGCAGTATACTGGCGACATCTAGAAGTTAAGACTTAGCACTGGTATTTGCAATAGCTTTTAAAACATTCTCGCAAAAATAATAAGTGCAAAACTAATTAAACATTAACACAGATTGTATGCATACAGGGAAATATATATTCTATATTCTGCAAATATAAAAATGTTTTGTTCTTCTCACTATCGAAAATACCTATGAAATTTAGTCAGCTTACATTTGAACAAAGTATGTTATTTACCAAACTTACTTAATTCTGAATAGCGAAGGAAAAACAGAGCTGTCCATACAAACTGGTGCTGATCTATGTTGCTGCGTGCGTTCATCTGTTCACCTGTGTACATCTGTCAAATAAGTTCACTCTAAATTATTGTCTATGATCTGTGAATTTTTAATCCTTTAATTTTTACAGGAAAGACATTAAAGATGAAACTGTACCTCGCAGCAGCCGTATTGATGCTCGTGCTTGCCGCACACACAGGTACCAGCGCTGCTGCTGCTTATAAGATCAATGAAATAACTTTCACTACAGTTTTATACTGTTTTGCATTAATATAACTGAGATTTTCACCTATATAACGGATGTAAACAGAGGCCCAGGAAGAGCCCTCGCTGGAACAGCGTTTCTCAACATTCCAAACTCAGGTGAAAGACCTTGCTGAGGGCCTGGCAGAAAAGATCAAAAACACCTTCGAAGACGTTAAAGAAAGCGAAGTCACTGTGAAAACCAAGTAAGATAATCATGATTATAGATCAACTTTATTTTAAAGAAAAACCTTTCTAAAGAATCTGTTACACTGAGGAAAAACTGCTTATTTCGGTTTGGTTACCAGCAAAATGTTTCTAATCCGCATTGTTTGTCCTGGCAGGAACTGGTTTACTGAGCAGTATAACAAGTTAAGAGAGAAAGTTGTTAACACCTTCAATTAAAATGAAACCACTGCGCTACTCCATCTCTACACCCATGCAAACACAGACTACGTGACGTCACCTGCACCCGCTTGTGTTGATTTTGTGTTGCACAAACGTTACAATTAACTTCACTGTTTGTCATCTTTGTAATCTGTATAATGGTTTGTTTTGTGAAATGATGTGAAATATTCTGGAGAAAATGAAAATCTAAAAATATTTTTTGAATTTGTTTACCCCCAACCAACTAAACAGTAAATAAAATATATTGATTTGTTTTGTCATCATTTGCAAGATTTATATTTTATATTTGTTTACATTAACCAAGCATAAAGCCATGCTAAATACTAAAACATTCTGAATTTATTACAAATATTTTTGTATTTTTATTTTTTATGTATTCAGCCACACACAAATGTGTTACATTTAACAAATAATAATATGGTTTTATTAATTAAGTAGTAATTGGTTATTTCTAAAAAAAATAATAATATAGCACTAAAATAAATAATAAAAGCTGACTACCCAAATATATATAAACATTTGTATGTTCCCATAACTTCCCGTATTTCCATAGTAGGCCATGGCAACCTTTACAATCATGGGTTTAAAATCCATGGGGTAGTTTAAAAGTTGCTTTAAATCAAACCATCTGCCAAACGTGTGAATGTAAACATACCTGTATGTAAAGTTAACAGCAAATCAGAGGTCAAAGACCTTCCACCATCAGGCCACATCAGGCTAAAGTCACTGTTTGTCCTCTGTTAATGATCAGTAGATTTATGATTAATTTTAACCTCTTCTGTTCAGCAGTGAAATGACTATCTGACCTCTTTTCTGAGAACTACATCCTGTGATTGTACTGAGAACTACATCCAGTGATTGTACTGAAAATGTACAGCTTAAATTCTCTGTATGTCGCTTTGGATAAAAGCATCTGCCAAATGACTATATCCAAATGTAGATGTAAATTATTGAGTATATGTAGTCAAAAGACACAAGCGTAAAGTTTTATTTCAGTTTAGCTTCTGAATGCATCACGGTTAAAATGTGTTATATGTGCACACAAATGAAGTTAATTTAGTTTAAAAGACTAGAAACATTTTTTAATAATGACATATTACCATTTTAACAGCAATGTACAGTTAAAGAAATCATTCATATATAGCAAACTAACATTTACAGTTTTTTCCTAAAACTCTCTACATCTATTACATTGACACCAAACACTCCTGAATAATGTTAAACATTAAGAAACAATAAATAAATAAATGTATAAATAAAAGCATTAATTTATGGGGTACAAATGTTTGTCCCACAGACTCAACAAATGTGTTAAAGGAGGTTTATTTGCAGCATGGCCATCATCTCAACAAACATCAGGCAGTGTGCGCTCAGGAACTGGAACTTCTCAGAACTGATTCCAATGTGTCACTACTGCAGAAGTTATCCTTTGAAGAAATCTGACTGAACCCAAGACAACCTCATAAAAAAGCAACAGTAAGAAATCAAGCTCAAGAAAAAATCCACCAGATATATGTCTCTATACATTCTATTGGTTACCACCAAGAGGCACTTATAAATATTTAAGTGTGATAAAAGTCTAGCAGCGCAAATAGATTTATTTCATTGATTTTTCTAGACTGATGCTCTTTGTTCTGGTCATGATGTTGCAAGGTCTGGCTGCATTTATGCAATTATATATATATATTTTATTTACATGTTTAGTATATTTTTGCTGCTCTTGTTACACATTAAATATAATTACATCCTAAAACCCTCAAAAGTATTTTTAGTATTATGCAAAACATTAGCATGTAGGGTAGCATCAAACTCCACAAACTCACAGTTTAGAGGAAACTGCTGGAATATTAAACAGAGCAAAGCAAATCTAGACATACACCTGCAATGTTTCATGTATTTTTCTCATTTCTGTTGTTTAAACAAGAAAAATTTCAGAAAAATACAACTATACATTTAAGTGTTTTGCGTAACCATGTTGTCCTGCTTTTTAATCTTATCTGTTTGTTTATGTCTGTTTGTTCGACAGGGAAACAAAGGCTAAAGTTCTACATGTTGGCAGAACAGTGGCTGATTTTGCTGGCATGTATTATGAGGATCATCTTAAGCAAACTGCCGACTCCTACATAAAGTGGGCTAAAGGCTGTGTGAGTTCTCTGTGGGGGAGAGTAAAAGACAGTGAACTTCTTACGATATACTTAATTTACACTTACAGATCAATTTTTGCCATTATAAATAAGCAGTGAGGACTATCAGGAACCAACAAAGCAATATATCGGATATCCATATCATTCCATTGGAATACAACTCCATTGGAGTTAAATTGTACATATTAAATTGTACATACAGAAGTCATATATATATATATATATATATATATATATACAGATTACAAGCGTGTTCCCTTAGAACAAAAGAAACTGATATTTTCTCTTCACGTCAGACTAATAAAATGCTGGAGAAATC